>CAUYPK010067765.1:0-29369 GCA_963574355.1 Loris lydekkerianus | reverse complement strand
TGACCCACGAATGGACTAGCAAATTGTGGTACATGTATACCATGGAATACTATGCAGCCTTAAAGAAAGATGGAGACTTTACCTCTTTCATGTTTACATGGATGGAGCTGGAACATATTCTTAGCAAAGTATCTCAGGAATGTACTTAGCCCTACTATGAAGCTAAATTATAGCTTTCACATGTAGGGTATAACCCAACTATAGCACAAGACTATGGGGAAAGGGCCGAGGAAGGGGAAGGGAGGGGGGAGGTTTTGGTGGAGGGAGGGTAATGGGTGGGGCCACATCTATGGTGCATCTTAGAATGGTACAGGATTGCACTAATGTACACAGCTATGATTTAACAATTAAAATAATAATAACAAATAAAAAAAATGTGAGATTAATCGAAGTTGGAATGCCACAATCCCTGCTTAAATAACTTTAGACACCCCACCCCACCCCAGTCCCTGTGAATAACCTCTTTGCATGGTCCTCAGGCCTGGCTGGGTGTAGACCCACCCTTCATCTCTGATGCTCACCAGTTCTGACTTTGGGTCTTCAGCCTTTGGCCTCTGTAGGTACTGGTCCTTCTACACCTCCTATCTTTCAAATTTTACCTTACATGTTCCATTCTCTGTGAGGGCACAGCCTTCCTGCCACCCTGTCCCTGCTCTGTACCTTATACACAATTTTAATTTCTTCAAGAAGAAAACTAGAAGTTATCTTCCATAGGTGCTATTTATTCTGTCCCCCTGACCAGGGTCTGCCCAGCCTCTGGTTTCCAGTGCCTGCTAAACAAGTTGGATGGGTGATGCTGAAATATACCAGGAATGGCAGATTTGAAAATCTGGAAATGATTGCTACTCAGGAGGTTGAGGCAAGAGAATTACCTAAGCCAAAGAGCTGGAGGTTGCTGTGAGCTGTGACATCACAGCACTCTACCGAAGGGTGACAAAGTGAGATTCTGTCTCTAAAAAAAAAAAAAAATCTGGGGATGATTTTTTTTTTTTTTTTTTGGAGACAGGGTCTCACTCTGTTGCCCAGGTTGGAGTGCAGTGGTGTCATGTCATCATAGCTCACTGTAGCCTCCAACTCCTGGACTAAGTGATCCTCCTGCCTCAGCCTCCTGACTATAGGCACACACTATTCTGCCTGGATGATTTTTTAAATTTTTAGTAGAGATAGGGTCTCCCTCTGTTGCCCAGGCTGGCCTCATACTCCTGAGCTCAAGTGATCCTCCTGCTTCAGCCTCCCAGAGTGCTGGGATTATCGGTGTGAGCCACCTTGCCCTGCCTGGGTTTTTCTTTTTAAACCTAAGATGATCAATTCAACTCTCAGTGTGTTTGCTTCCTTCCCCTAGTGCGGTTGTTCATGTGAGAAAAGTATAAGAAACTGCTCTGGAGGGAGAGCCTCAGTCCTGAGTTGGGCTTTCTCTTTTCCTCACATCTTCCTAAGTCCCAGCAACTTCACAGTCTTGGCTGGAAACACTTTCCTTTTTTTTTTTTTTTTTTTCCTTTTTGAGACTTTTGAGTCTCACTATGTTGCCCTTCATAGAGTGCTGTGGCATCACAGCTCACAGCAACCTCAAACTCTTGGGCTTAAGCCATTCTCTTGCTTCAGCCTCCCAAGTAGCTGGGACTACAGGTGCCCAACAAAACGCCTGGCTATATATATATATATATATATATATTTTTTTTTTTTTTTTTTTTTTTTTTTTTGCAGTTGTCGTTGTTTAGCTGGCCTGGGCTGGGTTTGAACTCGCCAGCCTCGATGTATGTGGCCAGCGCCGTAACCACTGTACTACAGGTGCCAAGCCATGGCTGCAAACACTTTCTGTGCCTTTTTCATCATTGTCCTTTTAATGACAGGCTTTGGTTCTATTGGGTGGTGGGGCATTTGGATTAATTTCCAAGTTTTAGCCTAAACTCCCTTCACAAGGAGACCCTGAATGTGCCAGCACTCTCCCTTTGCAGCTGTGTATAAAAAGGAAGTCTTGGTGGTTTTTAATAGCAGTACCTTTTGTACTGTCAAGTTGTATGGAAA
Source organism: Loris lydekkerianus (assembly GCA_963574355.1). NCBI lineage: Eukaryota > Metazoa > Chordata > Mammalia > Primates > Lorisidae > Loris > Loris lydekkerianus. Next base: position 27,344 of record CAUYPK010067765.1, on the reverse strand, counting down.
CAAATATGTGTCCATCTGAGGTCCTGAGAGGATGCCTGGGCTTACCAGGAGCTGCTGGGGCAGGTGCTCCACAACCCTCTGCAGCAGGCAGTGTGTTGGCTTCTCGGAGCAGAGCAGGGCCATGTGTACCTTCCTGTCCCCACGCAGGAGGAGGCCTTTCGCCAGGAGGCCAACTCGCATGACACCTTTCAGGACCCGAGCAGAGGGGGCATTGCCACTGTCAAGACAAAGCCACAGATGGGCACCATCAGGTGAGAGGTGTTGGGCACCCCACTGCTCTGCTCATGAGCTACAGGGACCCAGCGACTTTGCCAAACCTCTGTGTGCCTTTGTGCCCTCATCTGTAAAATGGGAGGGCCCAAGCCCCTCTGTCAGAGACATCTGCTGGGTTTAAATGAGACAGCATGAGATGTGGGAAAGATGTGCTGGCAGGCACGCCTTAGTGTTTGCAGATGAGTAAACATCTGAGTGAGACGGCAAGTCTGGACACTGTTTTCCTTAATCGTCTGCAAACATTAAGCCCAGGTGCACTTCTCTAGGTACAAAGACCCCACTGCTCGTGGACTTTCTTCATCGGGTTTTGCTGCTCTGTGTTTGGGCTTTACACAGGCTCCAGGGAGAACTCAAGAAAATGCTTCTTTGTGCCTTCAGTACACTGGCATGAAATAAATTCACATACCCACCTAGATGCAAAGGTTTGAGGAGATCCTTGGGCATAAACAGAGGGTGGGCTCATGGGTGTTTGTGTGAAGACCTTTTGTAACCCACATGAGCAAGGCGCGCATCTCCTGTGTGGAACAAATGTGATGGCAAAAGGAAGCTCCCTATGGTAAGTGGGATCGGCCAGATGCAGAAGGCCATGCAGTGCGTGTGGTTCCACTTACCTGAAACGTCCAGAACAGGCAGATCCACAGAGACAACAAGTGGATTCATGCATGCCCTGAACCAAAGCGGGTTAGTGTTTCATGGGGACAGAGTTTCACTGTGGGAAGATGAGAACATTCTGGAGATGGAGGGTGGTGATGGCTGCACGGCAATGTGAGTGTTGTAATGCTACTGAGTTGTGCACTTAAAATGGTTAAATTGGTACGCTTTATAGTATGTGTGTTTTACCACAATAGAAAGACATTAAAGAAGGAAGATGCAAAGAAGCTACCCAGAAAGGAAGGACTTGGCAAAGCTAACCCCTCTTGGATGGCGGAGCTCTGTAACAATTACTGAGAGTCTTGTTGGCTAATAATCACAGGGGCTCAGAGGTTGATTCACTGGGCTCTTGGTGCCGTGAACTCCTCTGATTATGTAATCACTGCAAGAGGAGAAGGCAGCTCTGAGTCCCATGGGACCTCCTTTTTCAGATGTGGAAACTTAGGTTTACAGAGCTGCTCAATTCCTTATGATGTCAGAGCAACGCCTGTCACCAATTGCAGCTCAGCCTCCACTGGAACCCCGAAAGCCCAAGCTCTGAGATTTGGGGAACTTTCTGCAGCTTGTGGGGGCCACAGAGTGCTCTAGGCTGATCATAAGTAAGGCCCCTGACTGGGGGCTGACCCTCTGTCCCTGGAGCCAGCAGGGCCCTGGGGAAGAAGGAGACCTCCAGTTACCTGTGCTTGCTGCCTTCCTCCTCCTGGCTTCTGCAGTCCTCCTGGGCCAGCACATCGGACACCAGCTTGAGGGCCCGTTCCGAGTGGGAAACAGCTTTGTGCACCGCCTGAAGCTCCTCCTCCGTGGGGTAGATGGCGGCGTGCCTGATCATCACGTGCCGGTCGGTGCTAGACTGTGGTCGCCGCCTGGCCTGTGGGGCACATGTATGTCAAGGGAAAGCTGGGGGAGACTCTTGGGGAGTGATGGGCAGGTGTCTGTGGCCAGCCAGGTGAGCATCCAGCTCACACCGAGAGCAATGGGGTGCCCTAGTCCTTCCTGGCTAGCTGTGCAAAGCCCTGGCTGAGCGGTGGGCTGATGGACTCCCCCCACTTTGATGATATTATTATATAGATGCAAATCCAACGTTCCCATTCAACCCCAGGGGACAGATACATCTGTGAAGGGCCAAGAGGGGCCCCAGTGTTGGGACAGACAGAGGCTCAAGGGAACGTGATAACCCCCACCCTCTAGCACCACTTGCGAGTCCTGGAAGAGGCCAGGTCCTAGTGCTGTGTGAGAAGGTCACCTGGCATTTCCACACAGAGGGCCTCTGCCTACCGGGAATGCGGTGGCAGGTGCCCCAAGCTTGCCCGTGGGGGGAGGAAGGGTACAATCAGGTGACAACTGCTGCTCCTTGTCCTCGGTCAGTGCCTCTTCCTCCAGCCTCCTGTGGGGACGAGATGGGACAGACAGAGCACTGTCTGGCCAGCCATGGAACCCCAAGAGGGTCATAATGGAGACATTCAGGCCTCCTATCCCCATCTAAGTGGGCAGAGCCTGCTTGCTCCCTCTGTGGCTGCTCCTTGGCTTTGCACGGGGACTAAGAAACTGGGAAAGGCAGGGACCTGGCCAAAGTCACACCCTGGGGACAGAAGGGACCCAGACTGGATGGCCACAGCCCTCAGGATGTCTTGGTCTCCTTCCTAACCACAGACTTGCTACCACTGGAGCCTTTATAAATCAGACACTGTATCAGAAAAGCTTTGAGATCAGGCACCGTGGCTCCTGCCTGTAATCCTAACATGGGGAGACTGAAGCCTGGGGATTCCCTGAGGTCAAGAGTTCAAGACCAGCCTAAGCAAGAGTGATAACCCGTCTCTACTAAAAGTACAAAAACTAGCCAGGCATTATGGTGGACTCCTATAGTCCCAGCAATTCAGGAGGCTGAGAGAGGAGGATCTCTTGACCCCAGGAGTTTGAGATTGCTATGAGCTAGCTGGCGTCATAGCCCTGTAGAGCTGGGGAAGGGGGATAAGATGGAGCAAGACTCTATTACCATACCAAAAAAAAAAAAAAATTGTTTTGAGATTGCTCTAAAGCGTGAAGGAGGATGACATGGTATGTTGATGGTCAGGTGGCACAGTGCACACCAGGCCACTAGCTCCTGTGAGTCAGGTTGGCATGAGCTGCTCTTCAGCCTGTCTTCCACCAACACCCTCTGACTTGCCAGTGCCAAGATGGGCCCACTTCCCAGCTCCTGCCTGGGAGCTGACATAAGGACACCCCAACATTAGTGGAGAGTGGGGGCTATTTGGTATGGGGTTTGCTCTTCTTCTTGAGGGCAGGGCTGTGGGGGGAGGCCTTGGTACGGTCAGGCATCACCTCCTTTCCTCATGCCAGCACCGCAGCTCCTGCAGCCGTTCCCTGATCAGGTGCCGCTGCTTCCGCATCCTGCCCTCCAGGAGCTTCTGAACCCTTCGGCTGGGCCTGACGGCGATGGGGAGAGCAGGGTCTACTTTTTTCTAGAAAGGCAAGAGCTTGAGAATCAAGACCTTCCCATAGATGAGGATGAAGGTGGGTCTCAGGGCGCAGGGAGAGGCCCAGAGACTGCCACCCTCCTGTTATGTTATTTATGGAATGGTTGGGCGAAACCCCCAGAGTCTTGAAACCCTCACCCCAAAAGTAATGGTGGTGGCATGGGGAAAAAAAGGCGATTTTCACAGTTAATAGATACCCTGGTTTATATACTTGACAGAAGAGTTAAAGGGAGGAAGTGCAGGGTATTGTTGGCAGATGACATAGGTGGTCATGGATATTCAGTGACAGAACACCTCCTGATTCTAACTAAAAACACCCATTCCCGGTCAAAACCATCCACGGCAAACACCACCTGTGGGAAATTCAGCAATACACACAGCAGAACCTCTCTGTCTGGTGACCATCCAAGGGATGGTAACAAACTGGTCAACATATGGAGGTGGTCAACATATGGAGGTGGTCAACATAAGGACATAGGCCTACTGTACGAATACATTAATGTGATGTATGTCCAGTCTATGAAAATTAGGTCAACTTGAGGAGGTGATCAGTATAAAGAAGTGGTCAGCTGCAGAGGTGCTACTGTATTTTTTTTTGGAGACAGTCTTACTTTGTTGCCCTTTGTAGAGTGCTATGGCATCGTAGCTCATAGGAACCTCAAATTCTTGGATTCAAGCGATTCCTTTGTCTCAGTTTTCTTTTCTTTTCTTTTCCTTTTTTTGTTTTTTTTTTTTTTTGAGACAGAGCCTCAAGCTGTAGCCCTGGGTAGAGTGCTGTGACATCGGAGCTCACAGCAACCTCCAACTCCTGGGCTCAAGCGATTCTCCTGCCTCTGCCTCCCAAGTAGCTGTGATTACAGGCGCCCACCACAATGCCCGGCTATTTTTTGGTTGTAGCCATCATTGTTGTTTGGCGGGCCCAGGCATCATTGTTGTTTGGCTGGCGCCTTAGCTGCTTGAGCCACAGGCGCTGAGCCTCAGTTTTTCATTTTTTGTAGAGACAGGGTCTCACTCTTGCTCAGGCTGGTCTGGAACTTGTGAGCCCAAGTGCTCCACCCGCCTTGACCTTCCAGAGTGCTAGGATTACAGGTATGAGCCACCGTGCCTGGCCAGTTCTACTGTATTTTAAAAAGCACTGCCAATTCTTTCATTATACTTCATGTTTAGTGCTTAGTACAGTACTCAGAATTGCCAAGTGTCATCAAGGAATGTTGATTGGTGGAACAGCCCAAGTATCCACCAACAGATGAATGGATGAACACAACATGGTCCATTGACACAGTGGAATATCACTCAGCCATGAAAAGGAAGGGGGCTCTGACACAGACCACAAGGTGGATGGACCTTGAGGACATCGTGCTCACCCATCCATTTACCCATCCCCTAGTTCCTGAGTTCCCCTCTGTGTAGGCACTAGGCCAGGAGCTGACCCAGAACATAAACTGTGAGTAGAGGCCAAGGGGGAACATGCCCTCATCTCTCAGGAAGTGTGGGAGGAGCAGAGTGAACAGCCAAAGCTCAGAGAGCAAGGAGAGCTCAGGGAGCTGACCCTGCAATCTGGCTCAGACTGCCGCTGGGGAGCACCTCTGGGCAAGAGGAACAGAGGTGAGGCATGAAGGTATACAGAGCCTCTGACCCACAGCAAGGGCCAGGGGGTCACCCCTCAACTCTCAAGCCAGCTGAGGGGTACCTGGGAGGAGGCAGGATACTTAGTAGAGGAGGGGCCCTGGAGGCAGCTGCAGAGCCCAGGGGACCCAGTGACAAGGGTGCCCCCTCCAAGCAGCAGCAATGCAAGACAGGACTCAGGAGGGGCACAAGGACCTGAAGGGACCTGAAGAGACCACCTGGGACTCAGTTCCGAGAAAGCAAAAGGCCACTTTTGAGACATGAACCAAGATATAAAAACCTGAAAATTCCCCCCACTCAAGCCCAGCCCAGTTTCCACATCAATCGGACCACCAGGTGTGGAAAAGACTCCAACCACAGAGGTCCCATCTAAGCACCCCTGCTGGACACACCTTGTACTGCAGCCGGTGCCGCCGCCCCTCCAAGTGCATGTCCCTGGCCTTGGGGTCATTGAAGCTGCACTCGCACAGCTTGCAGTGGAACCGGATCACCTTCCCTTGGTCGTTGCACACCTGAGACACAAATCACAGCTGAGCACCTGATAGGTGCAAGGCCTTGGAGAGTGTGATATGACTGACACCACAGCCACTGAACTGAACCCTGTGTCTGTCTTTTTTGAGTCTGCTGAGTGGTTTTGAGCAAGCCCAAGCCTCTGCCCCGTTCCCTTCCTCCTCTTGTACATGTAGCCAAACCCACCCTGGGTGCAGTATCCCCCACCCTGTTTCATTGACTTTTAGGTGTCTTATCTATTTTCTTAACAAAGTGACAGGGTCTCCAATGGCATGATCCTAACTGCTAGAGTTATTTTGGACTGGACAAAATAAAGAATGCTGAATTGGTTGACCCAAAACAGAAATATGAGGACAGAAACTTTCAGCCACATATAGGTTATTAGGGTGCTCAGAGGGACACTTAGGAACTGGCTGCAGAGAAGCTTTGGAATTGACGCAAGCCTTGCAGGGCCACCAGCCCCAACTCTGATGTCTGTGGGAAGCCAATCCCAGCCAAAGGTTGGGATTCAGAATCCCATACCATTGGGAGCATGCACAGGGCTGACCAGGCTCTGAAAGGCCACAGGCTTGGCCCAGATATTTGGACAGGGCTGGGTTCTACTGCTTACCAGCCTGGCCTTGGCTGGTCCCAAAACCAGGGGACCAGAGAGAGGGGCCTCCAACCCCTCCCTGAGCATTTTATGGCTCTGATCCCCTTCCAGATGGGCAGTTCCACAGGACACCACGTCAGGAGATGCTTCTGCCCATCTCAGGCCTTCACTAGCCCCTGAGCTGTCAAGTGGCTCTTCATGGGGCTTGGGCTGAGGGTGGGGAGTGTAGTTACCTGTGCAGCTCAGGGACAGGGATGGCTTTGTGAATCTCTCAGAGAACCGGGAGAAGTCTCAAAGGCTGCCTCCTAGGAGGGTCCTTTTCAAGCTGAGCCCACATAAACTGGTAGCAACCGGGGTTCAATGACCAAGATGGCCTGGACTTACCTCCTCTACATAGTCAGGGCCCACCAGCTGCACAGCACAGCAGGCTCTGGAAGCTTGTCCCATGCCTTCTTGGGGGGATACTCCTCTGGGCTCCTCTGATTTGGTTCGGGCTGGCTTTCCCTCCTGGGATCTACTGCCTGCTGCCTGTGGCTCGGTGGGGCCTGAGGGGAACAACAATGTCACTAACAACCTGATTCAGCCAGAAGCCACACCATCTGCAACCCTGCAGATGTGCAGGGCAGAGATTTACAGAGAGGGCTTCCTCCTTAGGAGTCCAGTGAGAACTACCCCCTGCAGTGGCCTTTCCTGCCAGCTTATATCACAGCTGAGAAAGCAGTCAGCCGATATGAATTCACAGGGCTGATGGGGACAACCCTGTCTTTTAGTCCTTGTTTGAGGAATTCACCAATGGCACAAAAGCTAGAGCCCTCAACTGATCAATAACAAGGCATCAGGCACTCCAAGGGTTGCACTTAACCTGGCCCCACGGGCACTGATGGATCATAGGACAGATGAATTTTCTTTGTTATCAAAACCACTTGATGATGGGCGGTGCCTATGGCTCAAAGGAGTAGGACGCCAGCCCCATATACTGGAGGTGGCAGGTTCAAACCTGGCCCCGGCCAAAAAAAAAAAAAATACTACTTGATGATTAGATCTACAAAATCACTTTATTTATTTATTTGGGAGACAGAGTTTCACTATGTCACCCTCGGTAGAGTGCTGTTGTGTCCCAGCTCACAGCAACCTCAAACTCTTGGGCCGAAGTGATTCTCTTGCCTCAGCCTTTCAAGTAGCTGAGACTACAGGCCACAATGCCCTGCTATTTTTTGTTGCAGTTGTCATTGTTGGTTAGCTTGCCTGGGCTGGGATTGAACCCCCCAACTTTGGTGTATGTGGCTGGTGCTGTAACCACTGTGCTACAGGCACTAAGCCAAAATCATACTATTATTCCAGAAGCAGGGATGCCAAGGCTAAAAATAAAATGAGGCCCCCATGCAGAGTACGGTGGTCCAGGGCAGACTTTCAGGCAGAGATGGGTTTAAATTCTGCCTCCAACTGATGGTGTGGCCTGGGGCCAGGTCCTCTATACCACCACACCTTGGCCTTTCCATCTGCATGTTGGGACTAGTGACTCATTGATTTTAAAGGGCTGGTGTGGAGGGAATGTCAGGCAATGCACACAGGGCATTTAGCAGATGCCTGATGTTTCATCCTAGTTACCACTGGCTCAACTGGAGTCAGCTCTCACCCCTTCATGTGCATAGCTAGGTCTCTGCACACACCATGCAGGGAGGGCAGGGCCACACAGGACAACTGCAAGCAGCCTGTTTTTGTTTCCTGGTACCTATGTAACTCTGAATCAGAGCTCAGTTCTTTCCCCGTGAGCACCAGGGCATGAAGGGGATTGCTTCCGGTCAGAGTGGAGGCAGCAGCTCAGGGACTTCTCCAGGCCCAGGACGGGGGCTTCCAGAAAATGGCCTGCAGCCTAGCACCAGCTCAGACTCCATGGAATAAATAGTATCACCATTTCACTGCTTCTGCCTATATGTCCTGGGTGTGATCTCAGTGGCACTAGAGTTTGGAGCAGGGAGAACCTGTCCTGTCTGGTGGAAGCATGAGAAACATAGCACCAGCCTCCTGGGGTCTGCTGTCACCATCCACCCCAAGACAAAAACATACCCTCAAGTTGTATGGATGATAACACCCTGTGATTTTCATGGGGCAGTCAGGGCCTGGCCAGCACACAGACATGCCCACAGACATACTGAGGTGGTAGGGATACATACCCTCACACAAGACCTTTGAGGCCACAGGTCTCCTTGCCAGTGCTGGCTGGCCCAGAAAGTGCACGCAGGGGCCAGCAGGGGCCTTAGGCTCAGGGGTGTGCTTTGAGGCCAGGGGGACTGGCTCGAGGGTTGGAATGGGCTTCCCCAGCTTGGTGTGCAGCTTGATGACCTGGAACAGACCCAGGCCCTCTGTCAGGGCCACCCTTAGCCTGACAGACCACTGAAAGAGGCAAGAAGGGTGTCACAGATTCTCCTGCCACAGTCTCCCGTATAGCTAGGACTACAGGCACCCACCACACTTGGCTAATTTTTCTATATTTAGTAGAGATGGAGGGGTCTCACTCTTGTTCAGGCTAATCACAAATTCAAGGGATCCTCTTGCCTCAGCCTCCCAGAGTGCTGGGATTACAGGTGTCAGCCACCACACCAAGCTACAATATATGCATCTTTAAGGCCTCAAGAAAACAGTGAGATTAAAGCAGGAAGCAGGAAAAGCAAGGCTCTGAATGGAATATACGGTTGGATTACATCATAGGATACACTGTCTATGGCCACACTCCAACACCATGCTTTCTTATGCGCCTGGATGTGAGTCCCCAGAACATCTTCCCACTTTTTTTTTTTTTTTTCCTTTCTTCCTTTAGCGATTCTCTTGCCCTTTGCCTCCCAAGTAGCTGGGATTACAGGCGCCCACCACAATGCCCAGCTTTTTTTGGGGGGGGGGGGTTGAGACGGAGTTTCACTCTGGCTCACTCCTGCTCATGCTGGTCTCGAACCTACGAGCTCAGGAAATCCACCCACCTCGGCCTCCCATAGAGCTGGGACTATAGGCGTGAGCCACCGTGCCCAGCCACATCTTCCCACTTTTGCATGATGACTGGGGACTCCTCTGATAGCTAGAAAAGGAGTGTGGCTCCGCAGGGATAAAGACACATGCGCCCAGGGCAGGAGAAGCTCCTCCAGGCTCCCCTCTGACCTTGCTCTCTGGGTCTCAAATCCTGACCACGGAATCATGGTCAGAGCGTGAGCCTGACTGAGGGACTTGTACCTTCTGGTGCCTGGCACCCTGGATGTGGGCTGCATAGGTGTCTGGCCCTGTGCAGGACACGGCACACAGGCCACAGTGCAGATGTCCCTGTATCCCACGTGGGCTGCTGTCAGGCTGCACACCTGTCTTCTGAGCTGTCTTCTTCTTTTTGTGCCTCTGGCCTTCCAGATGCTCACGGTAAGTCTGTAGCAGGGAGTGAGAGGTGGGCTGAGGGGCACCTGCCCAGCAGACACTGCCCCTCCCCTGAAGGTCACCTACAGGTTTAGCACATGGGAGCATAGTGGGTGACAGAGGCCCCGTCCCCATGTTGCCACCCACTGGCACCTGCGAGGCTCAAGAGTCGCTTCATTAAGTTCAGTTTGACAGACTCAGAAGCTTAGAACAGAAGATAAAAGGTTTCCACCCTTTTCTGAAAAGAGTTTCCTTTTTTTTTTTTTGAGACAGAGTCTCACTTTATTGCCCTTGGTAGAGTACTGTGGCGTCACAGCTCACAGCAACCTTCAGCTCTTGGGCTTAGGCAATTCTCTTGCCTCAGCCTCCTGAGGAGCTGGGACTATAGGTGCCACCACAACACCTGGCTATTTTTTGTTGCAGTTTGGGTGGGACTGTGTTCAAACCCGCCACCCTCGGTATATGGGGCTGGCGCCCTACCCACTGAGCCACAGGCACCACCCTGAAAAGAATTTTTTTTTTTTTTTGCAGTTTTTGGTTGGGGCCAGGTTTGAACCTGCCACCTCCTGTATATGGGGCTGGCATCCTTAAGCCACAGGCGCTGAAAAGAGTTTCTTAAGAGAGCATCCTCAAAGAGATCACACATTCAGTTTGCAGGGTTCAGCTATAAACAGATAAGCCCAGCTTTTCAAAGAGTGACCTCAGAAACTGAGCAAGGACGTATGCTACCCGGATGACGCAGGATCCATTTCATTTTTAGAAAACTGGCTAATAGACTGAGGGGCTCCGCATGTGGGGGACTACACTTGAGGGAAGCTCTGTGTGAATGAGTCACAGGCCTCCGCATCCGGGACTGACAGGCTTAGAATATCTAATGGCATCTGGGGAATGATCAGCACTGCCTGGCGTGGAATCCTGGGCTTGATTCTTGGAATACTGAAACCAGGGCATTTCACAGGAGCCATGAAACCAACGCGCTTTAGCCACGCTGAAAATGAATATTCTGCAGAATAAAAGTGGCCCTGAGAACACATAAGAAACTGGGGACAGGGTGGCGCCTGTGGCTCAGTGAGTAGAGTGCTGGCCCCATATACCGAGGGTGGTGGGTTCAAACCCGGCCCCGGCTGAACTGCAACAAAAAAATAGCTGGGCCTTGTGGCAGGCGCCTGTAGTCCCAGCTGCTCGGGAGGCTGAGGCAGGAGAATCGCGGAAGCCCAAGAGCTGGAGGTTGCTGTGGGTCCTGTGACGTCCAGCACTCTACTGAGGGAGGTAAAGTGAGACTCTGTCTCTACAGAAAAAAAAATTAATTAATTAAAAAAAAAAAAAAAACTGGGGACATTGATTCGTTCCAGAAAGGAAAAATAGAAGTGAGCGGAGGGGCGGAGGCAGACATTTTTCTATGTCCTCTCCAGAATTTAGGAATTTTGAACCTTGTAAGCATAGCAACTGAACAACTGATAATATGCACATAAGCACACACACAAACTAGGAAAAAGAGTCTATCCATGGAATAGAGAAGAGTCTAGAAGAATACACACCAAACTGCTCCCAGTAATTATTTCAGGGTGCTTCTGGTATACACTACAATGGTAAACTGTGGGCTTCAACACACAATGGCTGGATTTCTATCCTCATCGCTCATACTAACTCTGAGTTCCTCGAAGTACTGTCCCTCTCTGAGCCTCAGGCATTTCATTTGCCACACTGGGCAGATATAAGGATTAAATAAGCTGGCTCAGTGTTTATGCCTCAAGCAGCTAAGGTGCCAGCCACATACACCTGAGCTGGCAGGTTCGAATCCAGCCTGGGCCTGCCAAACAACAATGATGACCACAACCAAAAAATAGCCGGGCTTTGTGGCAGGCACCTGTAGTCCCAGCTACTTGGGAGGCACAGGCAAGAGAATTGCTTGAGCCCAAGAGTTGGAGGTTGCTGTGAGCTGTGATGCCATGGCACTCTACCCAGGGTGCCAGCTTGAGGCTGTCTCCACAAAAAAAAAAAAAAAAAAAAAAAAAAAAAGAGGATTAAATAAGCAATGTAGGGCGGCGCCTGTGGCTCAGTGAGTAGGGTGCCGGCCCCATATACTGAGGGTGGCGGGTTCAAACCCAGCCCTGGCCAAACTGCAACAACAATAGAAAAACAGCTGGGCATTGTGGCAGGCACCTGTAGTCCTAGCTACTCAGGAGGCTGAGGCCTAAGCCCAGGAGTTGGAGGTTGCTGTGAGCTGTGATGCCATGGCACTCTTCCAAAGGCAATAAAGTGAGACTCGGTCTCTACAAAAAAAAAAAAAAAAAAAAAAAGCAAGGTAATAGATTAAACAGATCACATAATGTGCTGGATGGTGCTCTAAGCACAGGTTAAGAGCACATGTTTGCTATTTTGAACTTCTGCGTTGTCAGACTAGCTACCATGGACACAGACTATGTGTGTGATGGAACAAAGGGGGCATTCTAGAAAAAGTCACAAGGTGGGTGCTGCTGGCTCCAAGGGACTCCGACTAAAGCCCAAGGCCCTGCTCCTGGCCCCTCGGGCTAGCCTGGGAGGCTTCAGGCTTCTCCTCTTGGAGACCACACAGAAACTGTACTACCTTGGATTTAGGCCCTTTAGAGGGACACCTAGAGGAAGTGCAAAAGTATCACCATCCCAGCTCCTGGGAATGTCATACCAACCCAAGTCCATTATGAGTAGCAGATGAAGACCATATGGGACAGTTTACATGTTGATGGCGCTTGGAACCCTACCCACTGGGCTGAGGAGTCTTGCTCTTGCTCAGGCTGGTCTAGAACTCCCAGTCTCAAGTGATCCTCCTGCCTTGGCCTCCCAGAGTACTAGGATTAAAGGCATGAGCCCCTATACCTGGGCTGCATTATTTCTTATAACTGCATGTGTGTCTACAATTATCTTCAGAAAAGTTTCAACTTAAAAAATGCAATGAGTATTAGCTGAGAAGAACGAGACCTGGTCTCTGGGGCGTGTCACCTGAGCACTAGGCACTGTGCTACGGGCTGGCTTGTTTGGGCACTGTGATTTCTCCAGGAGTCAGGTCATAGCCTTATAACCTTTCCCACCAGGAGGCTCAGAGAGGCCGTGCTGCTTGCTCTGGTCTAACGAAGGGTGGGATCGGCCAAGTCCAGAGCCCACGCTTGGAAATCACACATGCGACATGCCCTGCACATTTGCCCAGGGGTACATCAAGCACTTCTGCCAAATGCTGCTGGGAGGAGTCCAGGAAGCATGTGGGGAGATGCTCGCGTTTTGTATGAGGAACCCAGAAGACATGAATTTTCATATTCAGCAAGATCCTCATGATATAAAATAAAAATCACACAGAAATAAAGATGAGAATAAGCAAAGTTCACCCTTGGCTAATGAGCATTCATTTCACAATGGAAGAAAGCGTGCTTTCTACACACACTTCTACCTGAGGGCTCTTCAAAGGGGGCCATGTCTCTCCCAGCATGAGGGGGAAGAGCCATGACCAGGAAAGGGTGATGGGATGGGGAGGGGTCCCAGCCTGGCCCTGAGCTGATAAGGTTTTCTGGAGGCTTCTCACACAGACTTAGTAACTCTCCATGGCCCAGAGCTTTCTTTCAGAATATTCAAAACAAAAAAAATGAGGATGTTGTTTTGCCAAGACAGAGCTCTAGGGTCAAATTATCTTTCTAGGAAATGAGCCCATGACCTCAGCTGGGTTATTTATGAGCTTTACAGCCTCAAGCTTATGTGTCTGATGAGAAGAGACTTCACTTGTGGGTCCCAAACGCCACCCTACAAACACACACATGCACACATGCATGCATATATATATGCATATGTACACACTCATGCCCCCACGTGCACACACACCCTTTAGGCTTTAGCAGAATATCCAGCTCCTTATGTCTGCCCATGGTCCTGCTTAGATGGTCCCTCAGCAAAGGGATGCCATTGCCAGCTGCCATGGTATTCAAGACTAGGCCACTGAGGTCCTGGCAATGCCAGGCCTAGCTCCCATTTCTTCCACTGGAATGCCACAGGGTCTGTTTAAGGCAATTCTGACACATACTCTATGATGCAATAACAAGCCTTGATTTGGCAGGCAGTGACTCTGACATTTGGTACTCTGAACTCTGTCCTACTGAGGGAGGAGGGTAACTGACCTGGGGACCCGCACAGCTGACCTTGCAGACGTCGCAGTAATGAAGCTGGGGCTCCCTGGGTACCTCCTTGTGCTTTGGTAGCTTGTTGGGTAACAGTGGCTTCGATCCAGGCCTGGGGCTTCTCTCAGAGCCCGGGGGCATGGGCAGCAGTGGAGGCTGCATGGGTGGTGGCTGCTGTGGGGGCCCTGGGAGAGGTGGGGGCTGCCTCTGGGGGGACAATGGTGGAGGATAGTGAGAGTGGGCCGCAGGGTGAACCAGCATGTCACAGCTTGGGTAGTTTGTACCTAAGGAGCACAGAGAAAAATGAGAGAGAGAGAGCAAAGACAAGGGTGACCATGCAGGAGCAGAAAGACAGATGGGAAAACACTTGTCTTACCAGTATGCGGGGTATTGGTAGGACTGTAGGAGGCCTCAGGGTAGGAGGTTATGGTGGATGTCTTGGACTGGACACCTGTCACCATAGAATAGACATAGCCTGATATCGAGGTGCCCTCTGGCTGCCCGACTTCGGCTGGGAGCACTTGTGGAGGCTGAGCATAGCTGTGGCCACCTCTGAGGCTAGGCTGCCTACAGCTGTCTTTGATCTCTAGAGGACAGGCACAGGCTCCTGGCAGGTCTGTGGTCGCATGCCGGGGTTGGCAGGCAGGAGACTGGAAGCTCTGTCTGTCTTCGTAGCTGCTGGTGGCCACTGACCATCTGTAGCTATAACTGTCCTGCATGAAGGTCCCACAAGAGAGACAGAGAGAGTAGAGGAAAGCTACTTAGGGCCAAAAGTGAAACCACACTTGCTCATCTTCTCAGGACACCTGTGTCACCAAGTGACAGGGCCCCAGAGAAGGGAGAGGATGAAGGTGTCCTGGTCTATCTGGAGCTACATGCCAAGGCCACTGCCCCAACCAGGCAGAGCCCCCAACCTATGAGACTGTTCTCCTCCTTGACAAAGCTCTGTGCATGATTATCTCCCAAAGTCCCCCGGGGCTCCCCTCTGTGGGTATAAATGTGGCAGGTTCCCCTTTCTCCCTTGAGAGAGTGACTCTGGTTTCATTCTTCCCTGTCTTGTACATAGCACCAGCAGAAAATGCCAGAGGGAAGACCACTATGAAGACTCCAGAGAGAAGGGGTTCAGATGGGGAACTCACTATCCCCACCCACACCACTATGTTCTGATGTTTTCCAGCAAGGCTGGCCAAAGAAGAGACAGGATACCTGGTAGGTGGCTGCGGTGGTGGGTACAGGACTGGCCTCCCAGGGCTGGCTGCTGTCAGTGAAGTCCTGGCTGAAGTGTGGCTGATACTCACTGTGCCCTGCCAGGATGGCTGGGGGAAAGGCCTGGCCCACAGTAGGGCCCATTCCAGGAGAGGGCTGGGGAGGGGCCATCGGAGGCTGAGCACTAGAATCACAAACACACAGGAGCCTGACTGGATCAGATCAGGTTCTGAGGCACACTTGAGTCAACCACAGAAATTCCAGCCAACCTGGGACTGGAGCTGCATGGCTTCCCTTCATACAGCACTTTCTGTGACCCCTGAACATTGCGAACACCTTCCCACGAGCCTATGTATGGTTTTAAGCAATTTTCACAGATTAACACAATCTCATGACACTGCCATGAGGTTGGGACTGTCCTTGTACTTGTTTTATAGATGAGAAAACTGAGGCACGGAAAGTGGCAAAGTTGGGACCTGAACTCATTCCACCACTTCTCAGATAACCTACTTGTGCAGTGGGTCTTTTTCTTAACATCAAGATTCTCCAAAAAAAGAGAATCTTGATGGGTCATCCCTTGGTGTTAATGGGGGATGCAACCCAGGACCCCCAGAGGATAGCAAATCCACAGTGCTCAAGTCTGGTATAAAATGGTGTATGTAGTGTTTGCACTTCAACTTTGTATGTCCTCCCAGGTACTGCAAGTTACCTCTAGATTACTTACAATGATCAATACAATGTGAGATCTGTGGAAATGCAGCAGAACCTCTGTAAGCTGACCATCCAGGGGACAGTAGCAAACTGGTCAGCATATGGAGTTGGTAAACGTTAGGAACTAGGCCTGCTGTACTGATACATACATGTGGTGCATGCCTGGTCTATGAAAATTAGGTCAAATGAGGAAGTGGTCAGTGTAGGAGCTGGTCAGCTATGGAGGGTCTGCCGTAGTTATCATATCATATCATTTAAGGAACAATGACAAGAAGAAAAGTCTGTGCATGTTCAGTACAATTTTTTAAAAAAATATTTTTAATCCTTGGTTGGTTGAATCCATGGATGTAGATCCCACAATACAGAGAGATGAATGTGTTGAAAAACTATATATATATATAATATGTACTCTTTTTATGAGATAAGAGTCTTGCTCTGTTGCCCAGGCTTGAATACAGTGACATTATCATAGCTCACTGCAGCCTCCAACACCTGAACTGAAGCAATTCTCCTGCCTCAGCCTCTGGAGTAGATGGGGCTATAGGTGATGCCACTGCAAGACTATGCCCAGCTAATTTTTTTTTTTTAAGACAGTCTCACTGTCACCCTTGGTAGAGTGCCGTGGTGTCATAGATCACAATAACCTCAGACTCCTGGGTTTGAGTAATCCTCTTGCCTCAGCCTCCTGAGTAACTGGGACTATAAGTACTCGTCACAATGCCTGGCTAGTTTTTCTACTTTTAATGGAGACAGGGTCTCATTCTTAGGCTAGTCTCAAACTCTTGAGCTCAAGCAATCCACCTGCCTCAGCTTTCCAGAGTGCTGGAATTACAGGCATGAGCCACCACACCCGACCTAATTTAAAAAAAAAAAATTTTTTTAATAAGAAACATTTATCACCTTTTTTTTTTTTAATTTTTTTATTGTTGTAGTTTGGCTTTTTTTTTTAATTGTTTTAGTTTGGC
Source organism: Loris lydekkerianus (assembly GCA_963574355.1). NCBI lineage: Eukaryota > Metazoa > Chordata > Mammalia > Primates > Lorisidae > Loris > Loris lydekkerianus. Next base: position 10,804 of record CAUYPK010067765.1, on the reverse strand, counting down.
TGGGGTTGGGGTTTGAACTCACCACCCTCAGTATATGGGGCCAATACCCTGCTCACTGAGCCACAGGCACCACCCCTAATTTTTAAATTTTTAGTAGAAACAGGGTCCCCTATGTTGCCCAAGCTGGTCTCAAACTCCAGGTCTCAAGCAATCCTCAGACCTTGGCCTCCCAAAGTGCTGGGGTTACAGGCACGAACCACCTCGCACAGCTGACTTTTTTATAACAAAATATCCGACATGTAGAACAACATAATAAATGCATGCTATTGAGAAGTGATACGTGCCAATGTTTTGCTATATTTATCTGTGTCAAAGCTTATTTTTTAAGTAAATAGAGAGAATTGAAGCTCCACCCAAGTCTTATTCCCCTTCCTTCCTCCGTAGGGTTAGCAGTCTCTTGATCAATCATGATTTTTACACTTTTCCTCCCTATCCACCAGTCTTCCTATGACATAGGTGTTGTTTTTCAATGTTACATGTGTGCAAAGCTACATTCTTATTATGCATCTTATGCTACAACTTACTTCTCCAATGTCCTCTCAAACCTTGCCTGGAACATGCTCCTATCTGTACAAGTACATGTGGTTCATTCATTTTTAACTCATATGGTTACTCCCTGTGCAGCCATCCTACCTGGGCAAAGAGTTCCCTGGCTGGGCACTGAATTTAAGAGCTACATCATCTGATATGGAACCACCAGCTATAACTGGTATACAATACAATGTGGATGGAACTTGAGGATATGATGGTCAGTGAAATAAGCCAGACTCGAAAGGACTAATCCTGTGTGATTCCACTTGAAAGAGGTCCCTAGAGTTGTCAGGTTCACAGAGACGGAGTAGAATGGTAGGTGCCAGGATGTTTTACATTAAAATTGCATTTTTGATAAAAATACACTTAATTTTTGCACACTCTGATTTTAATAGCATCTCCTGGTTGAATCCTTGTACCCTCAGGCATCCATGTGAGGAAGGAATTTGTTTCCCTGGGAGGCTCTGGAACAGAAAAAAAGGCTTGTGGCCTCAAACAGTCTCTCACATCCTTTTCTGTGCTCTGCAGTGCCCCAGCTGCCATGACAAAGTACCACCCACTGGGCAGCTTAAGCAACAGAGATTTGTGGCCTCAAAGTTCTGGCATCTAGAAGTCAGAGATCAATGTGTGGGCAGGGTTGGTTTCTACTGAAGCCTCTCTTCTTGCAGACAGCCACCTTATTCCTGTGTCTTCTCACAGTCGCCCCTCTGTGCGTATCTGGGTCCTAATCTCTCCTCTTTTGGGGACCCTAGTTGTATTGGATTAGAGCAAATCCTAATAATCTCATTTCAATCTAATTTTACTCTTTAAAGATTCCATCTCCTATGGGTCAGCGCCTGGAGCGCAGCAGCTAGGGCGTCAGCCACATACACCAGAGCTGGCGGGTTTGAATCTAGCTCGGGCCTGCCAAAACAACGACAACAACAACCAAAAAATAGTCGTGTGTTGTGGTGGGTGCCTGTAGTCCCAGCTACTTGGGGGGCTGAGGCAAGATCATCTCTTAAGCCCGAGAGTTAGAGGTTGCTGTGAGCTGTGAAGCCATGGCACTCTACCAGGGTGACAGCTTGAGACTCTGTCTCAAAAAAAAAAAAAAAGACTTCATCTCCCAATCCTGAAGTCACTTCTGAGGGGCTGGGAGTGGGACTTCAACAAATGAATGTGTGTGATGATTTTCCTGATGTGAAAATTTTGATTACATAGATGTCATTTTTGCTGAAATTAAGGCACATAAAATAGATTTTATGGAATACATAATCATTAATTGATTAGTATGTTTTAATTTTATTTAAAACATCCAAACATCATCAGCCCATCAACAGAAATGCCAAGATACACACAGTAATACACTTGCCTTAGTGAGACTCTATCCCTACAATAAATGAAGAAAAGTTAGCTGGGGGTTGTGGTGCATACTTGTAGTCCCAGCTACAGCAGAGGCTGAGGTGGGAGGATCATTTGAGCCCAGGAGTTCAAGGCTGAAATTAACTAGAATGATGCTGCCTGAGCAACAGAGTGAGATCCTGTCTCGAAAGGAAGAAGAAGGAAAGGGAAAGAAGGAGAGAGGGAAGGAGAGAGAGAGGAAGAAAGAAAGGGAGGTTCCTGCAAGTTGGAGGGAAACCACTCAGGGGCCATGAAACAAATTATGCTGTGATCCAGCCTAAGGGCCATGGTGTGAGCAAGTGAACATAAATTGTGCAATAAACACCAGAATGGCAAGAACCTCCTTTAAATTCACATAAAGAGTAAGAGTTGGGACCCTTCTGCTAAGCTACTTCATTCAGGGTATTTTTTTTTAGAAATGAGAATTTTTAAATTCTATTTTAAATCTCAACAGCATGAAAAATCATTTACATTTTTAGAACAAGGAAGACCATCTTCTGGCTAAGGGGGAAAAATGTCATTATGGGCCTTTTGAGCTGCCAAAAGGCCTGAAGAATTTTAAAGATCATGTTACTTTTGCTGGTTGCACAGTGAGAAATTCTGTTTGTATAAAATACCTGAACAGAAAGTAGAAGAAATCCTTAGCTAGCAACCTAATTCGTTTAGACATTGGACAGATATTTACTGAGTGTGGCGGGGAGCCAAGTGCCATTACAGAGCTGGGAATGACAAGACCCAAGTCCTGCCCTTGTGGAGGGATGTGGGTGATACTCTGGGAAGATGACTAATAAGCAAAATAATCACCCATGACCTACAGGGTGGTGGATGGTTCTAGATGCTGTAGAGAAGGCTGCAGCAGAGACAGGGGCTGGAGTGTGAGTGCAGGGCTTCATTTTCCCATTGGGTGGTGGTCAGGGAGGGGGCCAGGCCTGGAAGAGGTGAGTGCCTGGAATCTAGACTGTTCAGGAAGCCAGTGTTGCTCAGCAGAGGGTCGGGGATAGCTGGGGTGGGTGGATTTCACAGGCTGTTACCCCGAGCAGAGGAGGGACATGTTCTGCCTTTTAGCAGAGCCTCTCTGGCTGCACAGCCGTGAACAGGAGGAATGGGGGAGCAAGAGCAGAAGTGCAGAGACAGAGAGTGCAGGTGAGAGAGGCTGTGGTGGTGGGGAGGAGGTGTAGGTCACAGGATGAGGCTGAAGGTGGGGATGAGGAGGGAACATGGCCCCCCTTTGGGATCACATGCCTCCAGGTGGCCCTGCAGCAGGGAAAGCAGTGGGGTGAGCGGGTATGGAGAGAGAGGCACGGGCTTGCTTTTGGTACTCAGTCTGAGGTGCCAGTTAGATATCCAGAATCCTGCAGGGCGGGCAACTGGGCAGGGATGAGCCTGCAGCTACAGAGAGAGGCCTGAGTGGGAGTCAGAGATTGGGTGTCAACAAACAGAATTTTTTAAAGATTGAGATAGGCTCCTCACACCATAACATTTACCCTTTAATGTGCACACATCGGTGGCATTCAGCATGCTCACAATGTAGTGTAACCATCATCTCTTAACTCCAGAACATTGCATCACCTCAAAAGGAAGCCTGTCCCCATCAGCAGTCACTCCATACCCCTTCCCAGGCCCTGGTGACTAGGAATCCACCTCCTGTCTCTGTGGGGTTGCCTGTCCTGGCCATTTCATATTAATGGGATTTCACACTGTGTGGCCTTCTGTATTGGATGTTATCTTAAAGCCCTGAAGCTGATGAGATGTCCAAGGCAGGCTGGAAGAGAAGAGGTTTAAGGGCCGGGCAGCTGGGGCCCTTCCACCACTTGGGAGGAGAAAGAGAAACCTGCGGAAGTCACTGAGAAGGTGCAGCAAGGGACTGAGTAAGGCTTGTGACTCACTGCAGGTTCCTCAAAGCCAGGGAAAGCCTGGAGTCAGCAATTGGCTATGTCCAAGGCTGGTGGCCAGCTCTGTGAGTCGAAGTGATCAATGGAGACAGAACTGACCACAGCTGTCATGGAATTGAGGGACAAAGCCTGGCTGGAGTGGGCTTAAGGGAGATCAGGAGGCGGGAAACAGGCAGAAAGCAGAGACAAGCTCCCTCAGGTTTGGCTGTAAATGAAAGAGGAGAAATAGGGAAAACAGGCCACGAGAGCATAAGCCATGAAAAATTCATATGCGTATCCAAATGTGTTAAAGACCTGAGAGACTAGGGTGGCCGAAAGGATGGCCTTCACTAGGTTGCTGGGTATGAGTTGACAGATGGGTGCTCTGGGTGATCCCTTCTAGGGAAGGCTCCGATTTTCTCAGTAGATTAGAAAGAGGAAATATCCTGAGGGAGAAGAGGTACAGAAAGGCAGGAACCAGGGAAGTGTCACGTGGCTGCTAGGTTGCTGGAGGTTGTGATCACAAATTTGCGAATTTGCATCTTCCCTGGCTTCAGTGAGGGAGGTGCAGGTGCTAAGCAGGTAGGGAGTTAGATTTAACCAGGGCCTCACGTTAGCCCAGGAAGGTGAGGATGTAGGCAAAGACTCATTGCAGTGAATGCCTCTGGAGTTTATGTTAAGGCCCCCAGAGATGGCCACATTCTAACTCCTGAACCTGTGAACATGGCGCCTCCCATGGCAAAGGGGCTTTGTGGACACGGATGTGTTAAGGATCCTGAGGAGGGGACACTATCCTGGATTATCTGGGTATGCCTGATGTCAACACAGGGACCAGAAGGTCATAGAACAGAAGGCAATGAGATGATGGGAGAAGAGACAGGAGTATTGGGGCGACAAGCCAAGAATGCCACAGCTTTCAGGAGGGGAGAGGCAGGAAGGAGTATCCTCTACAAGCTGCTTGATTTGAGCCTAGTAAGTCTCATCTGGGACTTGTGACCTCAAGAACTGTGAGATGGTAAACTAATGCTGTTTTAAGCTACTAAGTTTGTGGGAATTTTCTCTGTACAGGGCCAAAGAATATTTCAGGCTTTGCAGCCACACAGGCTCTGCCGCACTTTCTTCTTTGTGGTGTGATTGCTTTTGTTTCATACAGCCCTTTAAAAATCAGGAGCTCAGGGGCTGTGATGTACAAAACCAGCCGAGCTGTCTGAGGTGGAAAGTAAGCAAGCAGCTGAAGTCTAGGAATGTCACAGAGGACTGCAACAGAACCGCTGAAGAGACAAACTGGGAGTGAGATCTCTAACGCCTGAGAGGGGAAGTCAGGCTCTTAGGCCCTGAGAGTGATGGCTGGGGATTAGGGAGGGGTGGGCAGGGTTAGAAAGTCACAAGGAAGAGGAGGAAGGCAAAGATGAGGGCTAGGAGGAAAGCTAGCCACCCTTGTATTAACCATGTTTTTATTTCCCATATTTGTGATGTTTTGCTGGCCATGGAGAGACCACGCTACCTCCAGGGCCAGCCAATTCTTAGATGGCAGAGGGCTTGCTGGGAACACAGCTTCCATATACACAGGCACCCACTCCTAAGACCTCAGCCCTCTGTTCTCTAACTCTCACACACTGAGCCAGTCTCTGTCCTGCTCTGTCACTCCAGGGCCAGTGTCTTAGTCCATTTGTACAGCTGCAACAGAACACCACAGACTGGGTAATTTATAAAGAACAGAAGTTTATTTGCTCATAGTTCTGGAGACTGGGAAGTCTGAGATCAAGGTGCTGGGACTTGGTTTCTGTTGAGGGTCTTCTTGCTGCATCTTCCAGGACTGTGTCCTCACATGGCAGAAGAGGAAGTGAGCAAGGCAGCCCAACCCTGTCCCTGCTCAACACCTCTTTTAAAGGGAGTCCTCGGGGCCTAATCATCTAAAGCCATCACACTAGTGACATCTACATTTTGGAGGGGACACATTCAAACCATAGTGGCCTGATACCTCGCAGCCCAGAGACCCCAGGATGATTCGCACTGGCCAGTCCTAAGCTGCCTTGCCTGGGCAGAAAGCCTCAACAATGACTATGGCCTGGGCTCACCTGAGTTCCTGCTCCTGCCTCCTGGCCACCTCAGTGGTCCCTAAGTGGTGTGGCAGTTTCTCAAGAAATGTGAGTCATAAGTTCTCCTTTCAACACCACTAGCTTTCTTGCATTGTCACTTAATTATTGGCCATTAACTTATAGCTCTGAAGGTACACAAGACACTGCCCTACAGCACAGAGGTGAGGAAGAGAGGGTGGTGTGGGATCTGGAGCCAGACAGCCTGGCTTCCAATCCTGGCTCTACCCACTGTGGGGCCTTGAGTGAGTTACTTTATCTTTCCTAGCCTCAGTTATTTACTCACCTATAAAATGGGAACACCTCGTGTGTTGGGATGTGTGGCAGTTAAATAAAAACTCTCGTAATACGGGGCCCAGCACATGGTAGGAGCTTATAATGTAGCCCAGGGTTGCCAGAGCATCCAATTGTTTTTCAGGAGACAAAATCTTGCTCTGTTGCCCCGGTTGGAGTACTGTGGCATCATCATAGCTCATTGTAGCGTCCAATTCCTGGGCTCAAGCAATCCTCTTGACTCACCTCCCAAGTGGCTATAACTACAGCCTCCCAAGTGGTAAGCACTACCATACCTGGCTAACTGTTCTCTTTTTTTGTTGAGATTGGTTTCACTATGTTGCCTAAGCTGGTCTGGAACTGGAACTCCTGGCCTCAAGAGATCCTCCAACCTTGGCTTCCCATAGTGCTGGGATTACAGTTGTGAGCCATCGTGCCTGACCCAGAGTTTCCAATTTTAGGCAATGCTAGAAATCAGGGTTTTGAGTGACATCTCCCTTTTTTTTTTTTTTTTTTGAGACAGAGTCTCACTATGTTACCCTCGATAGAGTGCTGTGAAGTCACAGCTCACAGCAACCTCAAATTCTTGGGCTTAAGCAATTCTCTTGCCTCAGCCTCCCAAGTAGCTGACACTATAGACACCTGCCACAACACCCGCGCTTTTTTTGTTGCAGTTGTCATTGTTGTTTAGCTGGCCCAGCCAGGTTCAAACCCGCCAGCCTCGGTGTATATGGCTGGTGCCATAATCAATGTACTACAGGCACCGAGCTGACATCTCTCAATTTTTAAGTGCTGGCAACTAATTTAAATAAAGTAAGCAAAACATCTGCACAAGCCAAAGAAAGCAAGTGTGAGACTCAAATACCACCTGCAGGCTGCAAATTTTCAGTGTCTGAGCTACACTGGGGGTAGTACTTGGGCGAGGGGAGTACTTGGGAAACAATAACAGAATCACAAATTTACTCTAAGTAAAGCCTGCTCTTAACCAATGAGCCTAAGCTCACCCACTGTCACTGCACTGCAGCAGTTGACAACTGCTGTCTCCTTGACAAGAACCTATGTTGCCTGCAGGATGGGAAGGGGGAGTGCAGGCAGGAAACTGGGGGAAGCATCACTTGCCCAGCGCTTGGGCAAAGCAGTATTTAAGCCTATCAGTGTTAATGAACATTTATCTTTTCTTTCTTTCTTTTTTTGTTTTTTAAGCAATCTGAAATGCTCCAAAAAGTTCACATACAAGCCTTCACTGGAATTCTCATCTGTGGGCCCAGGGATAATATCTTTTGATGGCTTTTCAGTCTCAATGTTTGTTATGAGAAGTTACACTCTTTGGGATACATCTTCTAGATTAAACTTTGGAATCCAAAGGTGACAAGACCCACTGATAATCATTTTACTCACACAGTTACCAAACTTAAGGGGACATTGAGGCCCAGAAGATATAAGGGATTCTTCCTTTGGGACATGCTCTCACTTGCTCCACAGGGAAAAATCAGAACCTTGAGTGCAGGCCACATTTTAGAAGGACACACTTTGGAATCCACAGGTATAATAGAAGAAAGTGATGAAATGTTTTAGGAAGGCCTGGATGAACACCACACTGAATAACTCAATAGGAACACACACACATATATACAAATGAAGCCAAAAACATCTGGCATCCAAGGAAAAAGTCACATGGAAAAAAGAGTTCCCTGGAATCATGGGGCTGAGAGTCTCACTCTTTCTGTTTAAATCATGGACTCCCATCCAAGAAATGGCTCATCACCTATTTACCTATTAACGCAAGTGCACAGCACTCCCTACATGGCATAAACCACACCAGACAGACAGAATCTGAGTACCTGCCAGTGGGAAAACTAAGCATGAAAGAGCACCTAGCCTTCAGTGCCGCTGATAGAAAATCTCCACTCCAGCACCCTGCCCTCACTGAGTCTTCCAGAAGTATCTCAGGGCAGTGTCTCAGATGGGGATGATGTGCTGTCTGGGGGTCTGGAGAGACTACTTTCCAAGTGCAATGCCAAATGCTAGTATATCCAGTGAAGACAGTCACCAGGGAAAATACATTGAAATCATTTTGTTTTGTTTTTTTGAGATAGTCTCACTTTGTTGCCCTGGGTAGAGTGCTGTGGCATCACAGCTCACAGCAACCTCAAACTCTTGGGCTTAATAGAGTCTCTTACCTGTCTCACAAGTAGCTGGAATTATAGATAGCTGCCACAACACCCAGCTATTTTGTTGTTGTTGTTCTTGTAGTGGTCATTGTTGTTTAGCAGGCCTGGGTTGGGTTTGAATCTGCCAGCCCCGGTGTATGTGGCTGAAGCCCTAACCACTGAGCATGGGCGCTGAGCCTGAAATGTTTTATTGTTAATAAGATCACATTTCAATTATATGTTCGCACAAACACACGTACACACCCAGCCATTACTTCACTTGGCACATCAGCTCACAAAGATTTTATATTCAAAACACTTATTATACATTCATATCCATATCAGTCCTGATTTCTTTTCTTTCTTCTTTTTTTTTTTTTTAAGAGACAGAGTGTTACTTTGTCGCCCTTGGTAGGGTACCATGGCGTCACAGCTCACAGCAACCTCCAGCTCTTGGGCTTAGGCAACTCTCTTGCATCAGCCTCCAGATTCTTTTTCCTTTCCTTCCCTCCCCTTCTCCTTCCTCCCTCCCTCCCTTCCTTCCTTCCTTTTTGCAGTTTTGGGCTGGGGCTGGGTTTGAACCCACCACCTCCGGCATACGGGGCCAGTGCCCTTCTCCTTGAGCCACAGGTGCCGCCCACCGATTCTTTTTCTTTTTTTTGAGACAGAGTCTCAAGCTGTTGCCCTGGGTAGAGTGCTGTGGCTTCTTAGCTCACAGCAACTTCCAACTTGGGCTCAAGTGATCCTTTTGCCACAGTTTTTCTATTTTTTTAGTAGAGACAAGTTGCTTTTTGCTCAGGCTGGTATCAAACTCGTGAGCTCAAGCAATCCACCCGTCTTGGCCTCCCAGAGCGCTAGGATTACAACTGTGAGACACTGCACCTGACCAAAAGTCCAAATTTCCTTTTTATTTTTTTGAAACAGAGCCTCAAGCTCTCACCCTGGGTAGAGTGCCGTTGCATCACAGCTCACAGCAACCTCCAACTCCTGGGCTCAAGCGATTCTCCTGCCTCAGCCTCCCAAGTAGATGGGACTACAGGCACCCACCACAATGCCCGACTATTTTTTTGGTTGCAGCCATCATTGTTGTTTGGTGGGCCTGGGCTGGATTCAAACCCGCCAGCTCAGGTGTATGTGGCTGGCGCCTTAGCCCCTTGAGCCACAGGTGTGGAGCCCAGTCCTGATTTCTTAAATCAATTTTTTTTTTCTTTTTTCTTACCATGAAAGCCTTATTGTGCATTCTCCATTTGAAATGTCCGTTTCAGATCTGGATTACCTGAAAACAGCCCAATTTATTAGAAAGGACTTCTGTTAATTAACTCGTTAGGTCTTGAGAGATACCAAAAGGATTTCATTCCTCCACCCCTACTTGCAACGTTCTTCTTTAAAATGTATTCAAGGGGCCAACTCCAGATCAGGACTAGCCTGGTTCCTCAGGACAGAGCCACCACTGGGCTGGTTGGGATCTTCAGATGAGAACCAGATTCTAGATCTTGGTACTGAGAGTTTCCTGAGCCTTGAAGGTGAGCCAAACTATTCGGCAGCGGAACACTGGGCATCTCTTCCATGATGGAGCCACCTACAGCCCCAGCTCTCTCCTGTTGCTTTAAGGGGCAGAAAAACCTCCAGAGTCTATGCTGGCCTGCCATGGTGCTGAAAAGGAATAGGTCCCTGTAAGCAGTGGGCTGTGTGGTAAGCCCTGCTGGTCAAGTGCCTAAGGATGCTGTCTTGAAGATACCAGTGGGCTGGGAGAGGTGGCTCACGCCTATAATCTTAGCACTCTGGGAAGACAAGATGGGTGGATTGCTTGAGCTTAGGAGTTAGAAACCAGCCTTCGCAAGAACAAAACCCCATCTCTACTAAAAATAAAAAAAAAAAAAAAAAAATGAGGCATTGTGGTGGGTGGCTGTAGTCCCAGTTATTAAGGAGGCTAAGGCAAGAATTTGAGGTTGCTGTGAGCTATGATGCCACAGCACTCTACTCAGGGCACAAAGTGAGACTCTGTCAAAAAAAAAAAAAAATATATATATATATAATCTGATGGTAATACTATTAATAACTTTCTAGAGCAATAAAGTCATAATAATGTTAAGAAAGAAAGAAAGAAAAGGGTGGCGCCTGTGGCTCAAGGAGTAGAGTGCCAGCCCCATATACTGGAGGTGGCAGGTTCAAACCTGGCCCGGGCCAAAAACTGCAAAAAAAAAAAAAAGAAAAAAAAGAAAGAAAGAAAGAAAGAAAAAAAAGGCAGCGCCTGTGGCTCAGTGAGTAGGGCGCCAGCCCCAGATATGCAGGGTGGGGGGTTTATATCCAGCCCCAGCCAAATTGCAACACTCAAAGATCTGGGCATAGTGGCAGATGCCTATAGTCCCAGCTACTTGGGTGGCTGAGGCAAGAGAATCGCCTTAGCTCATGAGTTTGTGGTTGCTGTGAGCTGTGAAGCCATAGCACTATACAGTGGGTGATAAATTGAGACTCTGTCTCTACAAAAAAAAAAAAAGAAAAA
>CAUYPK010067764.1:0-12929 GCA_963574355.1 Loris lydekkerianus | reverse complement strand
CATGGAATACTATGCAGCCTTAAAGAAAGATGGAGACTTGACCTCTTTCATGTTTATATGGATGGAGCTGGAACATATTCTTCTTAGCAAAGTATGTCAGGAATGGAAGAAAACGTATTCAATGTACTCAGCCCTAGTATGAAGCTAAATTATAGCTTTCACATGAAGGCTATAACCCAACTATAGCACAGGACTATGGGGAAAGGGCCAAGGAAGGGGAAGGGAGGGGGGAGGTTTTGGTGGAGGGAGGGTAATGGGTGGGGCCACATCTACGGTGCATGTTAGAAAGGGTACAAAGGGTACAGGCTTTTGCATTAATGTATATAGCTATGATTTAACAATTAAAAAAAAAAAAAAAGAAAATCCACCAACAAAAATGCGATGGCCATGCAGGCCATAAAGAAAATGGTGGCAGCTCTGTTCTCCGAAAGCAGTCATGTTGTGACTATTCCTCTGGAGGATAAAAGGGCTGCAACTGCTCCATGGTATATAATGGCATGCTTACCAAAAGGTTTTGGAAAGCTTTGAGAACAGTGGCCAAGGACAGGGCTGCAGGGAACCATCTTGCACCATGACAATGTGTCTGCCAACATAGCCAACCTCACCATTCAGTTCCTGCAGTCCACAGAAGTTAAAGTTATGACTCATCCTCCCTACAGTCCTGACTTGGCCCCAGTTCCTGGAGTCCGCAGAAGTTAAACTTATGATTCATCCACCCTACAGTCCTGACCTGGCCGCATGTGATTATTTCCTGTTCCCTACAGTAAAAAATTGCATGTACTGCAGAACATTCTCCAGCCCTGAAGACATTGGAAAGCGAGATTACAGTGCTTGAAGAAAATGAGTGGAATGAGTGTTTTCCTAAGAATGCAAAAGTGTGTAGATGTTATGGTGATTATTTTGAGAAAATATAGTAATCAGAATGATTTTATGCTTTTTAATTTTTGTAGATCTCAAACTTCTGTAGTGCCGCTCATATTTCAAGTCCCTTCCTGTTCCTTACATGACGTCTATCTCCTCCAAAATTGTGTTTTGTGTCTGTTTTGATGTCTCTCTTCCATGTTGGAGGTTCTCCATTTGGAAAACTTTGTTCATGCTCAGGAATGAGGCAATTAAATCTCATGGAAGCTCTGTAGCATGGGCAGATCTTGTTGATTTTACCAATTTGCTCTAAGAGAGACCAGTGTGAGGAAGCAAGTGAACCATTACCTGGCAAACTCCCACTAAAATATGAATGTTTGTGTCCCTCCAAAATTCATATGTTCAGACCTAATTACCTATGTGATGGTATTGGAAGGCCTAGCTGTTGGAAAAAGTGAAGCCCTCATAAATAAGATTAGTGTCTTTATAAAGAAGCCCCAGAGAACTCCCTTCCCTCTTCCTCCACATAAGGGTAGGGAAAGAAGGTGACCACTATGGAAGCTAATGTGAGTCCACATGCAGAGACAAGCAGAGTCACCAGAATCTCAGAGATGTGGAGACAACACCCTGGTTTTGATGTCTCTCTCTCTAGTGTTGAGGTTCCCCATTTGGAATGAGGCAATTAAATGTGTTAGGAGATTTAGAGCCCATCTGCAGGTGATATATATATATATATATATATATATATATATATATATATATATAGATATATAGATATATATATCTATATATATATATATATATTTTTATTTTATTTTATTTTATTTTATTTTATTTTTTTTGAGACAGGATTCTCATTCTATCACCTAGGCTAGAGGGCCATGACATCATAAGAGCTCTCTGCAACCACAAACTCCTGCCTCAGCCTCCTCAGTAGTTGGGACTACAGATGCCCACCACAATGCCTGGCTAGAATAGTTTTTGTAGAGATGGGGTCTCAATCTTTCTCAGGCTGGTCTTAAAGACCTAAGCTCAAGCAATACACCCACCTTAGCCTCCCAGAGTGCTAGGATTATAGGCATGAGACACCATACCTGGTTTGAAGTTATCAGCCTTCAGAACAGTGAGAAATAAATGTCTGACATTTATTAACTACCGACTTTATGGCATTTTGTTATAACAGCCTGAACTAACTAAGATAGTCTCTAAATAATAGAATATAAAGAACATTCTTATATTTTTCTGGGGCCTGCCAGTGTCTCTGGCTTCTAGGCATTATGCCCTCCAGGGTAGAGTGGGTTTGACGGCTTCATATATTGGCTGTTCGTTAATCACCTGTTTTTCTGTCCCATATTGCAATCCTGCCCTCTCTGGTCCCTGCTATTGCATAGATTTCATAGTGCCAAGACCTTAAAGGCACACAAGGGCATCCTGGCTGCCTCCGCACTTGAACCTCCTTCTGCACACACTCTGAGCTATGGCTTCCTCCATTCTGCATCACCAATTTTCAATCTTCCATCTTTCATCCATTTTCCACAAATTTGATTCGATCTTTTTTTCTGGTGACTCTCTTTCCATTTTCTTATCATCAAGTATTTAGACTTTTTTTCCCCATTTCTCATTTGTAGAAGGAAGGAACTTGTGGTCAAACAGGTAACTTTAACCAGTAATAGTTATTGTCAATGTGGCATTGAAAATGTCAATCTACCTGCAACTTTATCTGCTTTCCTACATCTTTAGAGATAAATTCTGCCTTTACTTGGTGCCTGTGATTACTTTGTGCCAATAAAAGTATAAACAACATGCAAAGACAGTACTTGGTTATAAGATTAAGTTCCAAGTAGTATGATGTCACCTATAAATAACTAGGAAACCTTGCCACACTGTGTGTAACAATAAGGAAATTCATTATCTCATAGATCGTCCAGTCAGAGGTATGGGACCTAAGGTGAGTAAAATCAGGGGTCTGTCTCCCTGTCTCTGAGATTCTGGTGACTCTGCTTATCTCTGCATGTGGACTCAGCTTAGCATCCAGTCCATCATAGTCACAAGACAGTTTCTTGCATCATCAATAAAGGGAACCAACCAAGGCAACTGGTTTACCAGTTTCATATCCTGTGAGAAAGGGGAAAAAAAATTTCTTCCTTGACCACAAAACAAAAGGTCATCCCAGCAATCTTGTATCTACCCCATACCTTTAACCGTCGCCAAGGATGCCTGGTTGACTTAAATCTGTGTTTCTGTAACAATTATTTGCAAGGATACCAATATTGCCATGATTTTCAGGGAAAAAACAGAATCTATCCTTAGAACATGGGTTGTGTAAAAGGTGGAGATATCTGGAGAAAAGACTGAGGCTTTGAATGAAACAAAGTAGGTGAGATAGGAAAACCACATCTCAATTATACAGAACATGCTTATGTTTTAATTATTATGAACGAAAACATGGTGATGCACCATTTAAACATTCTCACAGAGAACTGCAGGCACCTGACCACACATTTACAAAACACTTCAGCTCACCACACAATACTATTTCTCCCGATGTAGGCCTCCCCATCAATCTGTCTCTCTGCCCTTCCTACAGAGAACAGCCTCAGTTTAATGTGCCCTCTGAGATGAAAGTTGTCTGGGAGATCTTAATTGGCAATCTTGAGAAAAGAGTACCCAGCAAAGGTTTTAAGAAAGCTTTGTGGGAGGTAAAGCTACCATGCTGTCCCAATCCCAGTGATGACTGAAAAGGAATTACCTTTGTTGTCATTCTCCAGCGCTGCCCTTTCCTCTCTGATGCCAAACTTCAATTTATAGCCCAGGTTCAGTTCTTGATCAGGCTGCTCTCTACCTCCACCTTCCACATTAACACTGTGTGCTCAAGTAATTCATCTTCAAATGTGTCACAAAAGCGACAACCGTGCTAGGTTAATCCAAGCAGCATTAAAGTTCAATTAAAACTGAAACTTACAAAGTGAGGGAGTGTTATCTCACCTGGGCCCAAGATTAACTTCTCAGACTTTGAAAGTCTACATTTTGTTAGTAGAAAATCAGGAAAATTATGTAATTTGAGAAATCTGAGCAGTTCAAATTCAAGCAGATTTGTTTTCATTCATGTGTTCACTCTACAAATATCTCTGAATGTCCTTTTTGGCTGTGGCCTCCAACCCCTGTGGCCTGTTAGGAACTGGGCATGCAGCAGGAAATGAGTAGCAGGTGAGCCAGCAAAGCTTCATCTGTCTTTGCAGCTGCTCCCCATCACTGGCCTCACTGCCTCACTCTAATGAGATCAGCTGCAACATTAGATTCCCATAGGAGGTGAACCCTACTGTCAATCATGCATGCAGGATTGTGTGTTCCTTATGAGAATCTAATGACTGATGATCTCAAGTAAATATAATGCTCTTGAATCATTCAGAAACCATCCCCCCATTTGTTGGAAAATTGTCTTCCATGAAACTGGTGCCCAAAAGTTTGGAGACCACTGCTCTGTGGGGAAGCAACTGCACAAGGTCCCCAGGGAGGCCTAGATGTTGTTCTTCTTGTATGGGTGAGGAGTGCCTTAGTTTTCTCAGCACCTAGACTCTGAGATGGAAGTTTGTGAGCAGGAGGTTGATGGGAGTGCTTTTGGAATTAATACCTATAGGGTAGTAAGTGAAGCAAGATTCAAAAAAGAAAGAAGCTGAACTGCCCAGCAGTGGAAGCAGAGGTCTGAAGCCACCCCACAGGGAGCTCTAGATGCAGAATGGCCCCTTATCAGTGTCCTAAATTGACACAGGAGGTCAAGCCTCTGAACCTTTACTCAACCAGTCACTGGAATGCAGTGGCTCCTGAGGAGGGGCCATAACCTTGGGCAAGACAGCTCCTTTCAGCTGAAGAAAATTCCTGGATATCAGTGAGCAGTCAGTAGGCTGCACTTCTGAAGATGAGAATTAGTGCTTTGGTACTGAGGGGGAGTCTGGGCCATTCATCACAGCATCCACTGTGGGTAGAAAAGTTAAAAACACATCTGACTGACTTCTGTTCAAGGGAGAGAATTAGGAGAATTATGTTTCCTGCTATTCCAAGCACATGACAACAAAAGATAAATTATAAAAGTAATAAGTTAAAAATGCACATTCATATAACATATAGAAAATTAAAATTACAAAGGAATGTTTTTGTACTTGGCACATTGCCCAAATGGTAACTTTCTTCATGTTTGTAGAATGGTTTTCTCACAGTGTAGTGATAAGAGGACTCCTATAGCAATCAGAGCAATAGGCTTTCTTATTGATAGGCTAATAAGCATGAGAAAAAAAAATTAATATCCTTTTTAGTCACAAAAAGTCCTTCTCTTCAGTCTTGTGTCATGCCAGACCCCAAATAGTCAAGGATAACAGGTCTATGTGAATCAGTAGCCCAAGCTAGTCAGTGGGTTATTGCTACTGGACAAGGAAAAGGGCAGCCAGGAATAAGGTTTATACCTTAAAATGTAAACTAAATACAGTAGCATCTCTATAAATTGACCACCCAAGGCACTGTAAAAAATAGGTCAACATAAGGAACTAGGCCTACTGTTACTGATACATACCTGTTGTGCATGTCCGGTCTATGAAAACTAGTTCAATTTAAGGAGGTAGTCAATATTGGGAAATGATTAACTATGGAGGTTCTACTGTGAGGTAAATTAATTCCTGCTGAGGTGAATTATTACTTGAGCCCGGGTTTTCCTGGTGGTTTTCCCACCTCTGAAAGAAAGCTAAAAAAGCTGAAACTTGCTCCAATAGGAGAGCAAGGTAGGTCTGAAGGAACAGGCACAGCTCTACCCACAAGGCCAAGCAGCACGTTGGCTCCGCAGCTGCATCTGTGTCACTCCATCCAACAAGAGAAAATAGGCTCTGGACTTGGGGTTTATGACATGCCAACTGCAAGATTATCAGTAGAGGAATAAGCATAGAGAACTAGAGGAGAAAAAATGTCTTTACTGAAGATGTGCCTACAGTACAAAATAATTAAATGGGCCATGAGCACTAATGTCAAATAAAAAATCCTGGATCATCAACAGTTGGGTGATCCTTAATGAAAACAATGATCTAAAATGAATGTTAAAATGATTGTTTCACATCTTTGAAAGAAATAAAGGGATAACATTACTTTTTTTGAAGAAGAAGAAAAATTTATGGAGAGGGATGCCAATGGTAATAAACTGTATATTTTTAAATGTCACTTAGAAATTTTAAAAATGAAAATTATGGTTATTAAAAATGTTTAAACCAATAAATGACATAAACACCAAACTAGATATTGTCAGCAAGAATTGGTCAATAGGAAGATATTACTGAGAATTTAATCAGAATGCAGCATTAAACGATAGTCAAGAGATATGAAGGATACATTGATAGATGGAAAATATGTCCCATAGGATAGTTAAAAGAGTAGAATGAGCATGTAGCAGAGTAAAAGTGTTTAAAAAGATAATAGTTGAGAATTCTCCAGGTTTGCTGAAAGATGAACCAAATCTAGGTACATCAATGAAAACAAACAGGCATTCACATACATTCTACAGAAATTTTAGCAAATCAAGAAAAAAAAGTCCTTAATATTTTGAAAGAAGAAAAAAAATATTAAAAGCTACCAGAAATAAAATGCAGATTAACCACAAAGCAACAGCAATTATGCTGTCAGCAGACTTCCCATCAACAACAATTGATGCCAGAGGGCAATGGAATAATATATCATCAGAGTGCTGAGACAAAATAACTGCAACCTATAATCTCATGTCTGGCTAAGCCATCACTGAATGTGAAGGCAAAATAAAGGCATTTTCAAATATAGTAGAACCTCTATAAATTGACCACTCAAGGGATTGTAATACACTGGTCAACATATAGAGGTGATCAACATAAGGATCTAGGCTTTAGTACATATGGTGCATGGCTAGTCTATGCAAATTAGGTTATCTTAAGAATGTGGTCAATGTATGGAGGTGTTCAATTATGGAAGCTCTACACTATCCTCCCTGATGTGGATTACTGCTTGAGCCCAGGAGTTAGACTGATTTTCCCACCTCTGAAAGAGTGGGACCTTCCTGGACACTCACAGAAAGAACTATGAAAAGACATAATTCATGAAGAAAGAGATAATTCTTGAGCTAGAACAGGCAGTTGATAAACAAATATTTATTAATTGCCTGCATCAGACACTAGGCGGGAGGTTCATGATCCCTGCCTTTATGGAGTTTATAGTCCAGCTCTGAAGGACTAGGTTGAAGAGTGTCTCAGACAGAAGGAACTGAGGATAAAAAGCTATGTGTGCATGTGAGCAAATAGGTTGTATAAGAATAAGTAATCATAAGGTCAAATGGCTTATGGTTAAAAGAGCTGAAATTTGAAAAGAATGATTGACTCCTGGAAGTGCTATATGGGCAATGGAATCCTTTTAAGGCTTATTTATTTATTTATTTTGCAGTTTTTGGCCAGGGCTGGTTTGAACCCACCACCACAGCATATGGAGCTAGTGCCCTACTCCTTTGAGCCACAGGTGCCCCTGCCTGTAAGGCTTGTAAAAGTGATTACTGGGAGTCAAGTCCTGGTAATTTCAGTTTTAGATCAATGTGATGACACGGGTTGTTAAAAATGAGGAATGTTGGCTTTGTCAACCCTCACACCCTCTTTTCAGGGAGAAGAAAGGGAGAGTTTTAACTCCCTGTGGAGATATTTAAAAGCTGTCAGCCATCTTCTACATGGTTTAATTTTGCAGAATTTTTCCTGCTCTAGCTATTGACCATCTTAATATTTTGATGATGTAGGTCAGAAAAGGAAAGAGCGAAAACAGGGTAAGTTCTGAATGAAATAGCAACAAACTGAAATAAAAAGGAAAACCCTTGCCCTTTAGTTAGTTTTGCTTTCTGAAAAAAAGATGTGCACATGAATTTGTTTCCCTGGCTACCATACAGAACAATAAAAGATGCAGTATTTGGTAATTTTATGCGTATTAGAATGATAAAGTGTCACGAAAAGTTATTGCATTTTAAGATAGTATTCTTCATGCACAGACTCTGGGGAGCAAGAAAAGACGGGGGAGATGTCATCATATGCAGAAGTACTTTGCCTGTTTATAGGTCTTTTTAGAAAACTTTTGTCTACAAAGGGGGCAAGATACTAGCAAAGGCTATGATGTATGCTCTTGGGAGTTAGCCCACAGGTAGCTTCTCTGAAAATAAATAGCATGTAATGAATCTGATACGACTTCTTCATCCCAAAGCACATAAGATTGTCTTGCCAATGTGATTTTGTGCCAGCAACACACACAAGTAGCAAACACACAAATACAATTGTGAATGCACCTTTTCAGAGCTACATAGGGGCTTTTGAATGAGGACAGGAAGACCAAAGAAACATTTGATACTATAAATGGGTTGGAAAATTAAAGTGCTTCCTTTTGGTCTAGGGAAACCACTGGGTTCTAGTTCTTTGAAAATGATAAATTTAGTCTTTAGAGTTCAGTGGAAAGAAATTTAAAGTCGCATACCAGTTAGGGGGTGGTTAGGGACCATTTGTTTTAGCATTTCTCTGACCTCCCCCACCCCCATTGATTTGTGACCACTGGGTAGACTATTTTTTATGAAGTAAAAAAAACATCTTGAAAGGTAATCCTGATCCAACCCTTGGAATCCAAGCACATCCTAGTTACATCCACAAAACAGCGAATAGATATGCCTACCTCTGTGATGGCCTCAAGATGCCTTGAAGATCTTGGTCAACAGAAAGTATCTCCTTGAACTCTCAAAGGAAGTGAATAGATTACTAACCCTTCCATCTATGTTTAAGTAGTAAATACAATAGTGAAACCCTAACAGAGGAAAGTCTGTTCTTGTGGACATTGTCAACCCTGTCCCATGGCCTTTGGAGTCAAGCAAACCCCCCTGAGAAAAACAAATATGCCTCCTTTGATCTTTGAGCTTTCTTCCCATTTACTCTCCACACTCAGATTCTCTGCTGCACCATGAGTATTCTGTGTCTCAGCCATATCAAACCATGTAGGGTTTCTAGTATATGCTGCTCCTCCTTGATCTCTTTTCCAGATCATCCCTGGAATTAGGGAATATGGAGTCATTTACCCAATCCTTCCTAGCCTATTTCCACAGACAGATGACTTAAGTGCTCATTATTTTCAGGATGTTGAAATGAGGAAGTGAGCAAAGAATAAAGTTGTAGCTGCGCCCATCCCTTGTCTAAATGCAGAAGGTGTGTTCCACTGAGATGGTGGTCAGTGATATTAGATACGAGGTTGATTACTCGCTCTTCTTGGGCCATGGCTATGCGATGGCAAGATTACTGACTTCACCTTTCCAGGAGGAAGACCAAAAAGTCAGGGTTATAAATGAGGAACAGCTGAGCAAGCATAATGTGCAGCCCCTAAAAATCATTCCTGCGAGTAGGACTCTGCTTTCTACCACCCTTTTGCCCTCCACCTGGCTGGCATTCATCATTGGTCCCACTACACCAAGATTGATATATCAGAACCAAAATCACCTCTTAACTCCTTGTTAAACTTTAAATCAAATACATTAAATAAGAACTAAGCTCCAAAAGTAGGATTCTATTTCTTACTGGATTAACTATTTTATCTTGATTAATGAAGCACTTTTTAGTGATAAAAAAAAAAAAAGAATGAAGCCTATGACATTGAATACTTGCCTCTTCCCACAAGAAGACAATTCAACTCTAAAATGTTTCTTTATTCTCACCATTTTCATTTCCCTTTTCTCCAAGACGAAGTAATCATAGCAATTCTTGAAGGCACTTTACCACGTTGGCATTACGTGTTACACATCTTTCTTCTTCGAGCCAGTTAATTACACTCAAAAATAAATATGCATGTCTGAAAGAGCTAACAGTGAACTCTTTCTCAACCAGTAGTTCTCAATGTTCCTAACGCCGCAACCCTTTAATACAGTTCGTCATATTGTGGTGACCCCCAACCATAAAATTATTTTTGTTTCTACTTCATAACTGTAATTTTGCTCCTGTTATCAATGTGAATGTAAATATCTGATATGCAGGATGGTCTTACGCGACCCCTGTGAAAGGGTCACGACCCACAGATTGAGAACTGCTACACACTGATGATTAGTTTTATAAAGACTATATTCATTGTAGAGCAAGACTTAAATAAAATAAAGAGGCATATCATATGTTTTTTCTGCAAATTTGAGCTCCACTCAATTTTAAACTATATCTCCATCTGCCTTGAAAGCTTACCTACTTTTCTTCCATAAATTTTAATCATACTTCAAGGCCATGCTTGGCTTCTGTGTCCTTTTTGGATCTTTTCTTCAACCCTCCAAATGATGCCCTAACACAGCAGTTTTCAACCCATGGGTCTCAACCCCTTTGTAACAATAAAAATACATCACAGCATTAGGAAGGTTGAGAACCACTGCCCTAACAAGAGGGTGGGAATGATCAGCTCAATCGTAAGAAGTATTTTATTACTGATATTATTTAAAATGGCCAGCATACAGTGATAATAGAAGGCAGACTTATTTGAAGATGGTCTTCTTATTTTTGAATTCTCTACAGTTACCTGCACCCAACTCAGACTTCTTGGCTCCTACTCCACCCCCCTAAAATCCCATATTGATATATCACTGTGTCCAGATGGAAGCAATACCTCCCTTACTTTTTTTAATTTCAAATTAATATGAAGGTACAAATTTTTAGATTACATTGTTCTTACTTCCAGGGTAAAGTTCCAGTTGTAATAGAGCCCCTCACCCAAGGGGCGTGTTATATACCCTCACAATGTGCACAATGGGTGAGATCCCGCCTCAGACCCTTTCTCCTCCCTCCTTCTGCCAATCATTCTATCTCCTCTCCTTCCCCTGCCCCCATACTAGACTATATTTGTGTTTTATTATTCATATGAGCATGTAATTGTTTATATACTGGTTTCATATTAGTATTGAGTACATTGGATACATATTTTTCCATTCTTGCAATACTTTACTAAAAAGAATGTGTTTCAACTCCTTCCAGGCAAATGTAAAACAGGTAAAGTATCTCTTTTACACCCTTTAGATGTAACTTAGCAAGTTTTATCTTACATAAAGGATATTTGTGTCCATAATTTATCATGAGCTAATTGATGTCATTGACAATATCTTTTCCACTTTGCCCAATGCTCATCAGAGTGTGGTCACTGGAGAAGGCTATCATTTAACGTATGAGTTGAGTGAATGTCATGAATTCATATAGGTAAGAAAGCTGAAATACAGAGAGGTTAAGCAACTTTCTCAAAGTCACAGAAAGTTATTTATAGTTCCAAAATTGGAATCCATTACTGCCTGACTTACCCACAGCTATTAATCATGCAGAAATCTCCCGTTCTACTGAAGGAAACTTACAGAAAGCTGACCATTTACTTCCCTTCTGCAATGACTGGTCCTCTATGAGTGTCTGAGGTTAAGGGCATTTAATTTTCTATAGACAAATGTGAAATATCAAAATCTGACCAAGTTCCCTAATTCCAATTATTTCTTTTAGTGTTCTAGACCTTCTTTTTTCTTTTAAGAATATAAGACAGAAAAAGCACTCACAGGTTTTTCAGCGTAATTGAAATATTCTCTACATCAAATATGTTCAATGCAGTAGAAACTACAGATGTTATTGCTTTAATTTTATAACCCAATTATTCTTTTATTTCTAGTTGTCTTTAGGATAAATTAACTCTTATCAGCTATTCAAGTAGGTAATTATCATAAAGCTAAATACCACACAACCTCATAATCCATGTCAATTTATAGACTATACGAAGTAAAATCAGGCTCTGGAGTTATAGGAAAGGGAATTCCAGATTTTTATTATTTCTCTACATTTCCCCCAGAATACCCAAATGAAATTTAACAAGAAGATGATTTCTTTTTGTAAGAAAAAGGAACTAGAGCTGGCTTCTTTATTGTAGCAGAATGAATTGCTACAATAATAAACTGGAGGCAAAAGATAATGAGTTTGGATGCAAGATCTATAATTTATCAGCTATGTGACTTTGGTCAAATTATTGTATCACTTTGAGCTTCAGTTTCCATCTCTCTAAGAGAAAGGTTGAGGATATCTTATCTCTAAAATCCTTTTTATCTATGAAATTTCATGACTATGCTTCTGATGGTACTACCATACTTTAGCCAGGACATCCTGGGATCCAAAGGCTTATGGTTATAGTAGATAACAGGGTCAAGCCATATGGCCTTCAAGAGTAAATCTGTATTTATCTTCATCACCTCAGGGCAGGGATAGGATTATGGGGAGGCAAATAAAACACTCAACATCAATGCAAAATTTAAGAGTGCCTCCTCAAGAAAACCCTCAGCAATCAAGATAAACATTACCTTGATACAATATTTTTAAAAATCAAACTTAATACAAAAATCCACAATGAACAAATATGAAAATTTTAAATAAAGATTGAATCAATGTTTAGGGAAAAGAAATGTGTATTCATTAAAATAGGCTTTTTTATGCAGTAGGGGTTTTTTATATATCACGCAAAAAATACCATAGAATACAATGTTATGTTCCAAAGTCTCAGAGAATTTTTCTAAAGCATCATTCCGTATCTCAAAGGGTTTTTTAATAGCATCATTACTATATTTCAGAGGGTTTTTTATCTTTTAGAGCAGCAGTCCTCAACCCACAGGAACTGTAATAAAGGGCCACGGTATTAGGAAGGTTGAGAACCACTGTTTTAGAGCATTATTTCCATAGCTCAGAGCTTAACAGAGTAAATATCGATGCACTATTCTTTCTCCAAATCTGGTAAGGGTCTCTTAGGGCTCTTCTCCCCATAGTCAAACAGGGCTCCAGGCAGCCTCTATGATTGCTACAGTAGAGAAAGAGAAGACTGAAGGGTCACTATATGAATGAGCTGAGATTAAGCAATGCTGTGACCATGAGCGACCCTGAAATCTCCATCACTTTCAGCAATGAAGGTTGAATTCAGGCTCACGTTAATGTTCATTATGAACTAGCCACTGCACAAATTTTTCACTCCATGTCCAAGGCTGAGGAAGCAACCCTTATTGGGACATGCTGCTC
>CAUYPK010067760.1:0-18195 GCA_963574355.1 Loris lydekkerianus | reverse complement strand
TGGGGCTGGGTTTGAACCTGCCATCTCTGGCATATGGGGCTGGTGCCCTACTCCTTTGAGCCATAGGCATTGCCCAAATATTCTATGAACTTACCTAATGATTTTTTTTTTTTTTTTGCCGTTTTTTTTTTTTTTTTTTTTTGGGGCCGGGGCTGAGTTTGAACCCGTTACCTCTGGTATATGGGGCCAGCGCCCTACTCCTTGAGCCACAGGTGCTGCCCCTTGATGATTTTATTATCTATTTAGGTTACATAAAATAATTAAAGTGTTTTTTTCTGACATAGGATTGGAAAATAAAATCCTCATATATATTGTTCTTACTTTACATAAAATAAGAATATGAGAGCAACCTCAGAGGTTTTTAAGATGACAGACTGAGGTAAGTAGAAGAGACTTCTTATCTCTAAAGGGGATTCACATCTCCACAGGGTTAGCAAGGTGCTGTGTGCATGTGAAGTGGTCTAAGGGCTTGTTTGCGCTTCCCAGCGCCGTGTCCGTGTTTGAGGGAGAGTTACAGGCGTGTAGCTAGCAGGCATGGGGAAGAGAGCTTTGGGAGCAGGTGGATCTCTTTATGCCCAGCCTCCAGCTCACACCCAGTTCCAGCCGGTAGACATACATTCACCTGCTTTGCTGACATATTGGACTGGCGTTAATTATTATTTGGAATTGCATAAAGCCAGTTAAAAACATTAGCAGTTGGGCTGGGCTCAGTGGCTCATGCCTATAATACCAGCATTCTGGGAGGTTGAGGAGGGAGGATCACTTGAGCTCAGGAGTTTGAGACTAGCCTGAGCAAGAGTGAGACCCCATCTCTAAAAATAGCCAGGTGTTGTGGCAGGTGCCTATAATCCCAGCCACTTGGGATGCTGAGGCAAGAGGATCACTTGAGACCAAGAGTTTGAGGTTGCTGTGAGTTAGGATGCCACAGCACTCTATCCTGTAGCAACAAAGAGAGACTCTGTCCCCAAAAAATAAGTACATTAGCAGTTGGGAAAATGCCAACAGTATCTCTTCTGGCAGCAAAAGAAGGGAACTCAATTTGATTTCCTTTACTGTATCTTTGAGAATCTCTGTACAGACCAGGCAGTGAGAATTACTATTTTATGTTTGCCTCATAATGAACACAGCTTGATGGTGACCTGGTCCATCCCCATTTGTAAGGAGAACAATGTTTCAGCCAAGCTTACATGGGCTCTGGGGGTTCCCAGGGGCTCCCAGCTACAGTTGGGAGTGTGGAAACAGAGCCAGATGTGGACACAGAGAGGAAGGTGCAGACTGCACAGCTGTGTGAGAGAGGGGCTCCACAGACTGAGGGAAGTGGCTGTAGGTAGTGTGAGTTCTAGATTCAGTGCCAGGGTTTGAAGCCTGCTTCTACCAGTTCACAGCTAGGAAACTTGGACAAGTAACTTACTCTTCCTAAAGCTCAGTTTGTTTTTTTTTTCATCAGAATGAGGAATTTGAGTAAATGAATTAAAAATTTATCTATTTCTTTGCTCCCCCCCACCAGGGGAATAAATGGGAAAGTACATGCTCAATGCTTAGCATATGATAAAAACTCAAAACCTTTTAGCTATATTTTATTATTTTCTTTATTTAAATGAAAACCAAGAGCCTTCAGAGGTTAGTCCTGGGAGGAATTCTCTAAGTAGGGAGGAGCTATCTACCCAGATACTCATCTACTCTTTCAGCCTCAATTTTTGTTTCCCCTTGGGCCGTACTGGCAGGTAGCAGTGTGATGCCCTGGTCAAAGGGTGGACTAAGATTAAGTTCAAAAATTGTTATAACATTTTAAAAATGCTTTATTAAATTTTGTGGTTGCTAAGGAATCTGTATTCTGCATATGAACAATAAAGTCTATGTCAGAGGTAATTACCCCTCAGCCTCCTGGGGTCTGTGTTGTGGGCAGTTACCTCAGTTCTCCTGCCTGTTTTCAAGCTCCATACCAGCCTCCAATAGAAGGCTCCCCTCAAGAATTCCGCTCAGAGGCTACCTGAGAGATATCTGATGTCAAGATCCAGAGAAGCAGATGCCTTCTCCTCTCTCTGCAGTTCCAGTGCTTTCCCTCTTAATCCTAGTACGAGATACGGGCATCTTCCTTCCCTAGATGACAGCCCAGCGTGTCTCTCCTCCAGTTGAAGTGAGCACCTCACCCTGCTCAACCATGGGGTCTTATCCTTGAAGGTCAAGTCGCACGGCCACATGCCAATGTTTCCCCCCACTTTTTCTCTGGGACCCTTGCATTCTGTTGTATTAATGAGGATTTTGGTGAAAATGAATAGTCAAATGAATTTAGGAAAAATAGGTTCTATAGTCAAATGAATTTAGGAAAAATTAGGTTAAAGAAAGTAAAACAGGTTTGTATTTTTATTATGGTAAAATGATAAAATTTATCAATGTAGCCATTTTTAAGTGTATAGTTCTATGGCACTAAGTGTATTTACATTGTTGTGTAACTGTTACCACCAACCACACTCAGAAGTTTTTTATCATCCCAAACTGAAACTCTATACATGGTAACAATAACACTGCTTTTTCCTCTCTCCCTGGCCAGGGGCAACCACTATTCTTTTTGTCTGTGTAAATTTGACTAGCCCAGCTCCCTCACGTGAGTGGAATTATATACTTGTCCTTTTGTGACTGAAGTTTCATCCATGTTGGATCATGGGTTAGAATGTCCTATCTTTTTAAGGCTAAGTATTATACCATTATATGTATAGACCATATTTTTTTAATTCACTCATTGGCAATGGATATTGGTGCTGCTTCCACCTTTTGGTTTTGGGGAATAATGGTGCTATGAACATGGGTGTGCACATATTTGTTTGAATCTCTGCTTTCAACTCTCTTGGGCCCAGAAGTAGAATTGCTGGATCAGATGGTATTTTGCATTTTTTGAGGAAGTGCCATACCGTTTTTCACAGTGGCTGCACCATTTTTTTACATTCCCACCAGCAATTTCTTCACATCCTTACTAGTATTTCCTATTTTTTTGTGTTTGGTTTTTTAAAAATATGTAATAGCTATTCCCTCTGAGTGTGAAGTGGTGTCTCCTTGTAGTTTAGGTTTATATGTCCCTAATAGTCAGAAGGGTTAGTGACATTGAAAGTCTTTTCATGTGCATATTGGCCATTTGTACATCTTCTTTGGAGAAATGTCTATACAAATTCTTCAATCAGGTTATTGGCGTTTATCCTGCTGAGTTGTAGGAGTTCATATGTTCTGGATATTAATCCTTACTAAACTATGATTGGTAAATATTTTCTCCCATTCTGTGGGTTGCCTTTTCACTTTGTTGACAGTGTCCTTTGATGTTGTCCTTAAAGAAGTTTTTAATCTCAATGAAGTTCAATTTATCTAATTTTTCTTTTGTTGCCTGTGCCTTTTTTGTGCCTCAAAAAAACATTGCCAAATCCAATGTCATGAAGTTTTTCCCTTGTGTTTTCTCCTAAGAAGTTTACAGATTCTGCTCTATGTTTAGGACTTTGATCCATTTTGAGTTAATTTTTGTATATGGAACAAGAAAGGGTCCAACTTAATTTTTTTGCATGTGGTAAATAGGTTTTCTTGCATAAACCAGAGTTTGTTGGTTGTAAGCAACATAAACTGAGATAGACTACCTTAAGGAAAAAAGAGAAATTATTGTAATAATTTTAGTTCATTCATAGGAATTAAGGGAAAACTTTAAATGGTCAAATCTCTGGATGTATTGGATCTGAGGACAAACTTTTTGTTTTGAGACAGAGTCTTGCTCTGTCACTCAGGCTAGAGGGTGGCGGCATCATCATAGCTCACAGCAATTTCAAACTGCTGCCTCAGCCTCCCCAGTAGCTGGGACTGCAGGTGCATAAGCCATCATGTCCAGCTCATTTTTTCTATTTTTAGTAGAGACAAAGTCTTACTCTTGTTCAGGCTGTTCTTGAACTCCTGAGCTCAAGCAATCTACTCACCTTGGCCTCACAGGGAAAATCTTAATAAGAATTCATGGGCTGTTTGTAAGGGTGTTGTGATCTGAAAGACTCAGATCCAGTAATCTTCTCTCTGTGTGTGTGAGACGCTGAACTGGAATCTTCTCTGTGTGGGCCTGTTGGTGTGTGTGTGTGTGTCTCGGGAATGAGGCATAATCAATGGATGGTATCAACAGGAAGGGAACCATATGAAACACAGAGGTGGGGTGAGTGGGATGGAAGAACTGGTTTCCTACAGGAAAACCTGATTGTTGTTACCAAAGGAGGGAGTAAGGGGTACCAGGCAGGCCAAACAATAGACCCCACTCCCATTACTTTTCTCACTGAAAACCTTCTCAGAGCTGTGCATATTTCTCTGTGAATCTCGGGTAGGGAGGAATAGAGTTTGCAACATTTCTCATACCTGTTTGTCCATAAACCCCTAGGGGCCTCTTACAGGATCAGTGCTGCACAGAACATGTTTTGGGAAGAGATCTCGTGTGCTAACAGAACTCACTGTGTGTCTGTGCAGATGCCCTGGGGGTTCTGAGGGAGCTGGTCCTCTACTGCACTCTGTTGAGCAAGGGCCTAAAACTGGGACAAAGGCCTGGTAAGTCCCTGGAGGTGGGAGACCTTTGTCTTGCAAAACGCAATAGCTGGTCCTCCAGCATCAAAAAGTGAACAGCATACTTCTTCCCAAGGATCAACAGCACAGAAACAACGCAGTGTGCTCTTTATCCTGATATGATCAATTCACCATGACCACCTCCTTAGAGCTGTGCTCTGGAAGTTCCTGTAGTCAAAGAGGAGAAAGTCTGGCTATGTGGGCTGGCAGGTATTGCCCCGAATTTGGCCAGGCGCTTGGTTTGCTAACTCTTGAATATTGGACAGCCACAGGCTTAGGGTGATTGTGGACAGAAAAACATGAGGGCTTGGTAGGGACCTGTGTTCCCAGGGCACAGTTCTGAATCCATTACGATTTGGGGATCTTTTTTGGCTTTCAGAATGGGTGTTCTTTATTTTCTGTTGCCAGCACCACCCCTTCTACCTTCCCCAAACTGCAGGCAGGCCTCAGTATTTCTGTCATTTCATAAATCCTGGCATTCGAGGAACGAATGATCACTCACCAGGGGGCTGTATCTCCCCTATCAGCTCCAGGTGAGGCAGGAATAACTATTTGAATTCCAAAAGTTAGTGCCAGCTGGCAGGGTGATTTAAGTCTTCCAAAGATGTTTTAGCATGGCACAACTGTGGCTTTGCTGAGAGCTTCTCAAGTACTGAAGACTCCTTGCACCTCAAAGACTAGCCTCGCTTCCCAGAGGGCCAAGTTTGTTGATTAATGACCCCCACACTGAGTGCAAAAGTGGGACCAATGAGAATAGGAGGTGGACTGTTCCTGGTACTATAGAGTGGTATTTTCTAGACTGTGAACCAGGAGGCAGGAAACTGGGGGTTTGGGACTCAGCCATAGCTCTTCCACAAATGTTTGGTCACCTCTGTGAGTCAGGATTTTTTCTCTATAGAGTGAAGAGAGTTAGGCTAAATTGATTAATTCAAAAGAAAACATTTACCAGGCTCTGGTGGTGCACAGGGCTCTGGGATGAAGGGACATGGCATTAAATAAGGTATGGCACATGCCCTTGTGAAGGTGATTCCAAGGCCTCTTGCTGCTCTCACATCCTGGAAGTCTAGAAAACAGCACTGAGGGACGTGTTCTTCCCACTGGCTGGAGGTCAAGTGACTTGTCTGAGGACACATGGTCATCTGGATTTGAATCCAGATCTTCCTCTTCTCCCCATGCCTCCCAAAGGAATAAGAGCAACATTTGTCAAATGCTTTTTTAGGTCTAGCCACAGGCATCATCTCGTGGAAATCTCATAGCAACCTCATTAAGTATGACTACCACTGTCCTGTTACAGAGGAGGAAACAGGTTCGGGGGGGGGGTGAGTCCTTTGCTCAGAGTCCCACAGCTTGGCAGCTGCATTTGCTCCTGGGTCTGTCTGGGCAGCTGTGCTGCACTGCCTTCCTGAAGCATCAGTAGGGGACTGGGAGGACAGTGGGCTCTGTTCTCTCTCAGAGAGCACAAGGTTGCCTGCTAGGCAGGGCCTTTCCTGGGTTTTTCTTAGAGAAAGGGGAGCAGCCCAGAGGCATCCAGGGGACTGGCTGTGAAGAGACATTGGTCTGGGCCTGAGGTTGGAGATTTCATGGGGAAAGACTTTCAAGGCCCCAAAGACATTCCAGGTCCCATAGACCCAGAGGCTCCTAGAAAGAGCCAGGGGAGAGGCAGGAGCACTCTCTCACTGTCCAGAAGGGATGATGGAAATTGGCGGGAAAAGCACTTGTACAGGTTGGGACCCTCTCCTCCCTCTGTGCCTGCCATCCTGGGCTCCCTCCTCTCAGGCCCCCTCAAAGGAACTTCCTCTCCCCAAAGCCTGCCTGTGGGGCTGTTTACCCAGCACTTGGAGGGTCTGAGAACAAGTGGCCTGGACTGGGCAGTGCCCTCACTTTGGGGCTTCTGCACAGCCTCACACCTTGTGGGAAGGCTGAAAACAGTGGTGTGCACCCCAAACCCACAGATGGGGAGTGTAGGAATTAGAAATAGCTCCCCTCATGCTCCACTGACAAGAAGAGCTGGGCTGAAGCCCCTGACTTAGTTCCCAGAGACGTGTGCAGAGCAAACCTGCCATGTGGGATCAGCAGAGCTCAGCCCCGCTATTGTTTGGTTTACACCAGTGTTTTTCAACCTTTTTTGTCTCACGGCACATTTGAACCTATATTTAAACTTCTGAGGCACACTTAAATTATGTTGATCAAAAAAAGAGTAATACATATATTTACTATGTTTTGAACTTCTGTTGAAAATAGTTTAATTAATGAGCTTTAAAATTTCCAAAGCACACCTGTTGAAAATCACTGGTTTAGACCTCATTACAGTAATGTCTTCATCCCACAAATGGGAAGTTAAATAACTGAGCCAAGGACGCTTAGCTGGAGGGTGATGGGCAGCGTTCAAACTCACCCTTTGGGGTCCAGGTTTTTTGCCCCTCGCTCCCCACTCTCACCCTGTGGTCTTCCAGACTTGCAGGTTTCAAAGTTCACTGGATGTGAGAACACCTTATAGAAGGTGAGTGTCTGGTCACTGGGGGCCTAATGGCCCGGTGAAAGGTGACCCTGCTAGCTCTAGTTTTTAATTATATTGCAAGCAGCCATGATAAGTTTAGACTCACTTGTTAGCAACAGGAAGTGTGTGAGATGACTCTGAAGGGACCTTTTAAGGTAGTCAGCAGCTCGGGCACCGTCAGGGGTGGAGTAAACCACAGCTCAGAGATGGAGCTGTAAGCTGTAGGGTGGGGACCTGACTCCTGCAGGCCCCAGGAGAGGCGGCTCTACGGCTAAGTCTTCCCTGGGTGACACAGGCTAATGGATGGTCAGGCCCTCCACAGAGAAGGGTGTGAGGCCCGCATCTGTGAGTCACTGCCAGGAGACTCCCACTCACATCCTGAAAGCCAGGGAGCCTGACCAAATTATCTCCATAACCACACTCCCATAAAATACGTGATTCATTATCACAAAAGCTCTTCCGGATTCTGGGAGGCTACAAACTGGGTTTCCACTCAGCATGAGAGAAGCACTTCACATTCAATTAATTTTTATTTGTCCTGCTGATGTCCCAGGGGACGGGCTCTGCCTGGGTGAGGGAAAGTCCCAGCTCAGGGTCCTTCCTGGCTCTGAAGCTCTGAGAGTGTTTGTGAGCTGTTCAAGATGTGGATGGCAACACTGAGCAGATGGGGAATAATGAGCTTAATTATGCTTTCCCACCCTGTGAAGACCTGGGGAGGTAAAATCAAGCCTGTTTATTCTCTTGGAATTTGAAAGAGAAATCAGGTAGCAGGGTTTTTTCCCCCTCAAAAAACATGATTTTGAAGGGGGAAATTTCCAGCCTACGCAGATGAGTTTGACCCTACAGTGGCAGAGGGAGGAGCAGGGATAGGAACTGGGGGGTGGGTCCTTCCCACTTCCCAGTGTTTGCTATGACCCAGGGCACGTCTTGTTTTTCTTTCCTATACACAGAGGCCTGATCTGACCTTTGGAGTCAAGCACAGGTTCTGGGGAGCAGGAATTTGGTTATTGGAGTGTGTGGTGGGAGGTGTTGGTGTGACACCCCTAGCTGGTTCTTCACTCCTGATCTGAGGCCTACCAGGTGAGGGAGGGACAGAGTGGCCACTGGAACACTGAAACACTGGACTTTTTGAAATCGGGGGATTGAGGGAGCCAATAGGATTGTTTTTTGGAGCAAAAAGTCCCAGATGGCAGGTTGGGATGACAGTATTTGGATCTAGACTGTTGGGATAACTTTATTCAGGCTTCACATAAGGCCAGGATGCAGTGGGAGGCCGGGGAGCTTGGAGTTTCAGGAATAAGTGCTCAGAATTCACCTAATTAAATATTTTCTAAGAACTTGAGTCAGACAAACCTGGCTCTGTCTTTTCCTCATTGAGTCATCTTGGGAGGGTTATTTAACCTTCCTAATCCTTGGGTTATAAAATGAGGGTAATAAATACCTCCGCGTTACGCTGATGTGAGGATGGAATGGAGTAACACCCGCATACTCAGGGCTGCTGCAGGGCGATTCTGAGCCCGCCAGCCCGATAGAGTCACTCCTTCCTTTAACATCCTGGCAGACTTACCTCAGGCCCATTCCATGTACGCTGGCCTGTCCCATCTCCCCTCCCTTCCCGCTCTCAGAATTCTTTGGGGCATTTTGTTCTTCCTCTGATGACCTCTCTGATCTCTTGCCTCTGCAGAATTTTCAAGCCTCCTCTGGCTTACAGCATAGAGTAGACAACTGCGTAAAGCCGAGTATTAGACATTACCCTTCTATAGTCTCAGCCATTTCACTGGTCATCTCACTGGTCATTTATTTCGATTAGCTAATCTACCTAATCATCCTAAATCATCCCCAAACTTAGTGATCACAATTCTGTGTCTTAGCAATTTGGGTTCAGCTAGGTGGCTCTTCTGGTTTCAGCTGGATTTTCATGTGGGTCTTCATGAACTATATGGGTAATTTTCTGGGCATGTTGGGACTTTCTCATACATCTAGGGTCTTGGCTGGGACACTTGGATTCTGGTCCATGAGGTCCATCAACACGAAAAAGATCAGCCTGGCCTTGCTGGCATGGATAGCTGGTGGGATGTACACGGTCTCTGAGACCTGGGCTTGAACTGGGATCCAATGCATTCTGTTGGCCAGAGCAAGTCATAGCATCAGTCCATGTTCAAGGGGAGGGGAAATATGTGTAGACTCCACATTTGAATAGGAGCTGCAAATTCATGTTGCAAAAGGCACAGATGCAGGAGGAGTACAGTATCACATCAGTGGTTTGCAGTTTACCTCACCACCTTCCCTCAGGGTCTTGCCCAGAGTCCATTTGTTCGATCTCCAGTCTCTCCTCCTGGACTGTCCAGATCTCTTTCCAGATGTTTTTCTCTTTGTTCTAGGGCCCCCAGCTCTTTTTCCTATTTGAAGAAGACTCCAAATTCTTGTAACTATATTATGGTTAGAACATTTATTTTTCTTTGTTGATAATTTTTCCTTCCCAATTGTGTTCACAACTGAAAATAATCCTAAGTACGTTTGACTAAAGTAAAGCAGTGGTTCTCAGCCTGCCTGGGCATCAGAGTCAGAGTTTAAAATTGCAGAGTTTAAAAAATTACTTATTCCTGAGTTCTACACCCAAGACTGGGGTAGACTTTGGATATTGGTATTTTTCGCAAGATTCCTAGGTGGATCTAATGCAGGGGTGGCGAACACGCGGCTCACGAGCTGCATGCGGCTCCCGGCCAAAATGAATTTCGGCTCTTTGCCTCTTATCATTATTTTGTATACTGTGGCTCTTTGCCAAGTTTGGATTTTGTTATGCTGCTTCTGAGGAGGGACCTCTGCGGAGCGATCTCCGAGCGCGTAGTCGAACTTGTTCGCCACCCCTGGACTATAGTCATCATGTTACTAGATCTCTTGAACTGATTTCTCCTGTCTAAATTTTGTATACTTTGATCATCACTCCAGTACCCTATCCCTCCCCTGGACTTTGTCAACCATAATTTTACCCTTTACTTCTCTGAGTGTAACTTTTTCTTTTTTTTTTTTTTTTTGAGACAGAGTTTCAAGCTGTCACCCTGGGTAGAGTGCCATGGCGTCATACCTCACAGCAACCTCGAACTCTTGGGCTCAAGTATTCCTCTTGCCTCAGTTTTTCTATTTGTACTAGAAAAAGGCTCTCACTTTTGCTTAGGCTGGTCTCGAACTTGTGAGCTCAAGCAATCCACCTCTCAGTGTGCTAGGATTACAGGCATGAGCCACAGTGCCTGGCCAAATTCAACGTTTTTGGATTGTACATATACATGAGGTCATGTATTACTTGCATTGAGCATCAGTTTTAAGGCTCATGGTTAATATATAAAATATAATCTTCATCATATACCTTTTAAATAAATATCTGAGTTAATTTTAGGTGTTTGGAGTATTTTATTTATTCTTGAATCTGGAGATTTATTGCTTGTTGCAGAAAAGAGAGACGACTGGCTCATTCTCATGTATTTTAAAATGAAGATGTTTTAACTTGATCTGCATTTCTCAATTCATATTTGGTGGTCCTCAAAATTACCAGTATTTTTTTTTTTATTTTTATTTCATATTATTATGAGGATACAAATATTAGGTTACATTGTTTGTGTTTCTAAGGTGAAGTTCAAGTTGCAGTTGAGCCCTTCACCAGGGGGTATGCTGTATAATCTTACATTATGCACAATAGGTGAGAGCTTACCAATGCCCCTCCATCCTCCCTTTCCCTAACCCCCACTTAAATATAATTGTGTTTTTCTCTTGTATGGGTGTGTAGTTGTTTACCTAATAGCTTCATATTAGTATTGAGTACATTGACTACTTGCTTTTCCATTCTTATGATACTTTATTAAGAAGAATGTTCTTAACTCTATCCAGGTAAATACAGAAGATGTAAAGTCTCCATTTTTATGGCTGAATAGTATTCTATTATATACATATACCACAGTTTATTAATCCATTTGTGTGTTGATGGGCAGTTGGGTTGATTCCACATCTTGGTGATTATGAATTGAGCAGCAAGAAACATTCTAATGCAAATGTCCTTATGATAAAATGATTTTTTTTTCTTCTGGGTAGGTAACTAGTAATAGGAGTTGCAGGATTAAATGGCATGTTTACTTTCAGGTCTTTGAGGATTGTCCATACTACATTCCACAGAGGTTGTATTAGTTTCTAGTTCCACCAGGGTAAAAGTGTTCCTGTCTTTCCACATCCATGCCAGCATCTAAAGCTTTGGGATTTTGTGATGTGGGCTGGTCTCACTGGGGGTAGGTGATATGTCAAAGTGGTTTTGATTTTCATTTCTCTGGTGATTAGGAATGATGAGCATTTTTTCATGTATTTTTTGGCCATTCATCAGTCTTCTGTTCAAGTCTTTTGCCTCCTTGTAAATGGGAATGTTTGCTCTTTTCTTGTTGATCAATTTGAGTTCTCTCTAGATTTTAGTTATCAGACCTTTGTCAGATTCATAGCATGCAAATATCTTTCCCATTCTAAAGGCTATTTACTTTAGTTGTGATACTCTTACCTATGCAGAAGCTTTTTAGTTTGATCATGTTCCATTTATTTATTTTTGGTACTGCTACAATTGCCAAAGGGGTCTTTTTCATAAAATCTTCTCCCAGGCTGATATTGTCAAGAGTTTTTCCACATACTTTCTTCTAGAATTTTTATTATTTTTCATCTTAAATTTAAATCTTTTATCCGGCGAGAGTCAATTTTTATAAGTGAGAGGTGCAGACCCAGTTTCAATCTTCTACATGACTAACCAGTTCTCCCAGCATCATTTATTCAATAGGTGTATGTATGCTTTTTGTTTGGCTTATCAAAGATCAGATGGTGATACATGGCTTGTTTCATCTTTAGGTTCTATTCCATAGGTCTATATCTCTATATTTGTGCCAGTGCCATTCTGCTTTGATCACTATAGACTTGTAATATAACCTGAAGTCTGGTAATACGATGCCTCAAGATTTGTTTTTATTTCTCAAAATTACATTGACTGGGTGGGCGGCACCTGTGGTTCAAAGGGGTAGGGCACTGGTCCCATATGCCGGAGGTGGCGGGTTCAAACCCAGCCCCGGCCAAAACCCACAAATAAATAAATAAATAAATAAAAATTAAAAAAAAAAAAGAAGTGTGCATAGTAGCAGGATACATCATTAAAAAAAATTTACATTGACTGGGTTTTTTCTGGTTCCATATAAAACACAGTATTATTTTTTCAAGTTGTTCAAAGTATGATGTTGGTGCTTTGAAGGGGGTTGCATTAAATTTGTAGATCACTTTTGATAGTATGGACTTTTTAACAATGTTGAATCTTTCCAGTCAAGACCAGGTATGTTCTTCTATTTGTTAATGTCTTCTGCTATTTCTCTTTTCAGGGTTTTGTAGTTCTCTTTATAGAGATCCTCCACACCCTTTGTTAGATATATTCCTAGGTATTTCATTTTCTTTGAAGCTACTGTGAAGGATGTTGTGCCTTTGACTTGATTCTCAGATTGACTACTGTTGCCATATATGAAGGCTATTGATTAGTGCATATTGATTTTGTATCCCAAGATGTTAGTATGTTCTGTGGTCACTTCCAGAGGTTGAGAGCCTGGGGTTTTCCAAGTATAAGATCATATCATCAACAAAAAGCTAGAGTTTGACTTCTTCTGTCCCCATTTGAATACCTTCAATATCCTTCCTTTACCTGATTGCATTGGCTGGAAATTCCAGCACTGTGTTGAATACAGAGGTATTCAGACATCTTTGTTTTATTCCAGTTCTAAGTGGAAATGCTTTCAGTTTTACTCAGTATTGCAATTCAGTATAGTATTTGTTGTGGTTTTGTTGCAGATGGCCTCTATCAGCTTAAGAAATGTCCCATCTATACTATTTTCTCAGGTGTTCTTGTCAGAAAGAGACTTTGTTGAATGCTTTTTCTATGTCTATTGAGAGGATTATATGGTCTTTGTTTTTGCTTCTATTTATATGGTGAATTATATTTATGAATTTACATATGTTTAACCAACCTCACATCCCTGGAATAAAGCCCACTTGATCATGATGTATCATTTTTTTGTAATGCGTAGCTGTATTCTGTTTGCTAGAATTTTATTAAATTTTTTTGCATCAATGTTCATTAATGATACCAATCTGTAGTCTTTCTTTGTTGTTGAGTCCTTTCCCGGCTTTGCTATCAGGGTGATTTTTGCTTCATAGAATGTGCTGGGGAGGGTCCCTTCCTTCTTTGCGTTTTGGAATAGGTTCTGCAATAGAGGTGTGAGCTTCTCTTTGAAGGTTTGGTAGAATTTTGTAAATGTATCAAGTTTAGGACTTTTCTTTTTTGGAAGATATATTATTGTTGTTGCAATTTTAGTTCTTAATATTGGTCTGTTAAAATTTTTGAGTTTGTTCTGGTTGAGTTTAGGGAGGTAGTGTGATTCCAGGTATTGGTTCATTTCCACCATGTTTTCAAATTTCTGAGCATAGAATTATTTGTAGTAATCAGTGATGGTCTTTTGTTTCTCTGTGATATCTGTTGTTATTTCCTCTTTTTCATTTCTAATTGAAGTTATTAGAGATCTTTTATGTTTCTAGTTAATATGGCCAAGGCTGTATTGGTTTTATTCATCTTTTCAAAGACACAACTTTTTGTTTTCCTGATTTTCCAAATGGATCTTATATTCTCTATTTCATTTAATTCTGACTTAATTTTAGTTACTTCTTCTGCTTGGTTTGGGAGTGGATTGCTCTTCCAGCTCCTTTAGATGGTTCGTTAGGTTGCCCTTTCTGTTCATTGAATGTGCCCTTTTAATGCAATAAGTTTATTTTAGAACTGCTTTTGCAATATCCCACAGGTTTTGATAGCTTGTGGATTCATTGTCATTTTGTTTAAGAAATCTAATGATTTCCTTCTTTATCTCTTCCCTGACCCAGCTCTTGTTCACCATAACATTGTTAGTTTCATGACTTGTGCAGGAATGAAGGTTTTTGTTGGGAGAGTTCTACCTTTATTCTCTTATGGTCTAAAAAGATACTAGGTATAATTTGCATTCTTTTACTTTTACTGAGGTTTAATTTGTGTCCTCAAATATGATCAATTTGACTGGTGAGAAGAACATATATGCAATAGTTTTGGGGTGGTATGTTCTTTATATGTCTATTAAGCCAAATTGTTCTAGGGTTGTGTTTAGGTCTCTTGTTTCTTAGTTTACTTTCTGCTTAGAGGATCTATCTGGTTTTGTTATGTAGTCCGCAATTATTATAATGTTATAGAAAACCATATTGTTCAGATCAGTTAGGTTTGTTTTATATATCTCAGAGCATTTGAGTTGGGTTGCGTAGATGTTTAGGATTGAAATGTCTTCATGTTGTGTTTGTTCCCTTGACCAGTATATAGTGTTCATCTTTATCTGTCTTTATTTTTGTTGGTTTAAATCCAATTGTATCTGCAAAAAAGATTGTAACCCCTGCTTTTTTATGCTTTCCATTCGTCTGTAATATTCTTTTCCATCCCTTTACCCAAAGTCTTATTTCATCTTTAGAGTTTAGATGTATTTACTGAAGTCAGCATATAATTATCTTGTGCTTTTTTATCCAGCCAGCCTATGCCTTTTCAGTGGGGGAATTCAAGCCGTTCACAGTTATTGAGAGAATTGACAAGTATGGTGGAGTTATGTTCGACTTGTTTTATGGAGGTCCATTACTTAGATTTGTCTCTTATGCCATTGTGGAAGGTAGGCTTTATCCTTTTATTTATAGGTGTCTTTAGTTTGCTGGTGATCTATTCTTCTGGTCAGTGTGAAGAACAGGTCTGAGTACTTCCTTCAGAGCTGGTCTCCTTTTGCAAATTTCCTCAAAATGTGCATGTCGGTAAAATTTCACCTTCACAAATGAACATAGTTTAGCAGGATACAGAATCCTGGGCTGAAAATTGTTTTTGTTTTTTTTTTTAAGAAGATTAAAAACAAATGACTACCCTCTTCTGGCTTGAAAAGTTTCAGCTAAAAAGTCCACTGACATCCTGATGGAGCTGTTCCTATAGGTCAATTGGTGCTTATACCTGGCTATTTTGCAGAATTTTCTTTTTCATTTTGTCTTTGACCAAGTAATTGCAATATGTCTAGGAGATGCTTTGTTTGAATTGAGGTGTTCTGGGGTTCTGAAAATATCTAGTATCTGGATTTCTGGGTGTCTCATAATGCTTGGAAAAATTTCTACCATGATATCTTGAAGTAGAGTTTCTGTTGCCATTGGACTTTCTTCTTGTCCTATAGGAATCCCTGTGATTCTAATGTTTGATCATTTGGAATAGTCCCATCATTCTCTCAGAGAAAGCTTTTCTTTTATTCTCTTTTTTTCTACCTCTTTGAATGATTGGGTTAGTTCAAAAGTCTTCTCTTAAATTTCTGAGATTCTTTATTCTTCATGTTCTACTCTATTGCTGAAACTCGCTACCGGGTTTTGAATCTCCTTGAATGCCTCTTTGAATTCCTTAGGTTCTGCTATATCCTTCCTAATTATGTCCAGATCCTTGGTGACTTTGTCTTTAATTTCACGAATTTCTTGAGATAGTTTTTGGACTTCTTTTGGATGTCTTTTTCTATTTTCTCCTCAATTCTATTCATTTTATTTGCCATCCAAATTCTGAATTCTGGTTCTGTCATTTCAACAATTTCTGTGTTTGGTATTTTCAGCTGTAGCTCCTTTTTAATCTCTTGATGGAGTTAATCTTCTCTGATTTTTCATGTTGGCAGTATCTTTCTGCTGATTCCTCCCCATGTATATTTTTAGTTTATTTGTATATTTATTATACTTTTTAAGCTGGAATGTTAGTTTGTCCCTAAATAGTTATTGAGAGATAAACTAATTGGGGTTTCTTAGGCAGCATCCCAGAGTTCTGTTTGGCAACTAAAACTGGTGGGTGGAAATCAGATCCAGAGGCACCAGGATACGGAACTCGCCACTGCCTTTCACCACTGACTGTTCAAATGAGCTGGAGTTTATGCCTATGGCCCTCCCTGTACATAGCTTCCAAAAGTTCCCCTTAGGGACTGCAGCCTGGAAAGCTCTGAGGGCCAGCTTGCTTTTCTCAAGTTGGGTGGGGTTGCACTGGGGCCTAGATCTCCAGGTGATGCTTCTAGGCTGGAGCACCTCTTGGTTAGCACACTGAACTATTTCTGTCCAAGTATCAGCCTGCTCTAAACCCAATTTAAAAGAGCCATGGTTTTCTCCAAAGTCCTTGCTGTAGTAGATTTGAACCACTATAACCCCTGGTGGTGAAGCTGCAGGCCACCCAACTGCTCCCACCCAAGTTCCTGCCCCACAGTATGAATGCCCCTTGGGCAAGCAATTTAAAAAAGCTGAAGTGCTCTCCAGTTTTCACCAATGTCCTGGCTGGAACATACTAGAAATACTGCACTCTCACCTATGGCTGAGGAAGGAGATCTGCAGGTCACCATTCACACCATCAGCTACCCAGACCTTTCTGGTTGTCTAAGGCTACTGGAGTAATCTCAGAAATCTAAGACAAGGCTTTTGAACTAACCCAATCATTCAAAGAGTCACCTGAGGCTAGACCTGCCTCTCTTAGAGTCAGCAAGAAGGGATACAAGGGCTCAACCACCAGAAGGGGCCTGTCAGGCATGGATACCAGGCAGAGACACTGCAGAAGGCAAGTTAAATCCCCCCCCCACAACAGGAGGAAGACTCAGGAGGGACTCTGCCTCACCAAAATCAGTGTCTCACCAAAATCAGTGTAGTTGATCCACAATTTCTTCTTGCAATGGGAGGTAGGGGGCACACTTCCTTCCAAAATGGTTGTATTAGTTTGCAGTCCCAGCAGTAGTGTAAAATTGTTCCTTTCTCTCCTCATCTGCACCAGCATCTGCAGTTTTGGGATTTTGTGATGTGGACCATTCTCGCTGGGGTTAGATGACATATCTCAGGGTGGTTTTGACTTGCATTTTTCTAATAATCAGGGACAATGAGCATTTTTCCATGTGTTTGTTAGTCATTCTTCTTTGGAGAAGGTTCTATTTATGTCTCTTGGCCATTTATATATGGGATTGTTGGTATTTTTCATATGGATTAATTTGAATTCTCTGTAGATCCTAGTTTTCAAGCTCTTGTCTGATTCAAAATATGCAAATATCCTTTCCCTTCATGTAGGTTGTCTTTTAGCTTTGGTTGTTGTCTCCGAACCTATACAGAAGCTTTTCAGTTTTATTGAGTCCCATTTGTTTATTTTTGTTGTTGTTGAATTTGCCATGTGCGTCTTCTTCATGAAGTCTTTCCCCAGGCCAATATCTTCAAATGTTTTTCCTATGCTTTCTTTGACGATTTTTATCATGTCATGCCTTAAATTTAGGTCTTTTATTCATCTTGAATCAATTTTTGTGAGTGGAGAAAGGTGTAGGTCCAGTGTCA
Organism: Loris lydekkerianus; assembly: GCA_963574355.1. Classification (NCBI taxonomy): domain Eukaryota; kingdom Metazoa; phylum Chordata; class Mammalia; order Primates; family Lorisidae; genus Loris; species Loris lydekkerianus. Next base: position 704 of record CAUYPK010067760.1, on the reverse strand, counting down.
GTCTTCTACATGTGACTATCCAGTTTTCCTAGCACCATTTATGGAACAGGGATTCTTTCCCCCAGTGTATGTTCTTCTTTTCTTTATCAAAAATTAGCCATGTGGGTTGTAAGATGTTAGTTTCACTTCCTGGTTTTATATTTGATTCCAAATGTCTATGTCTCTATTTTTTTTTTCCAATGTAGATTAATCAAGGCTTGCTTTATTTTTATACCTAGTTTTGCTTATGATTTTTTATTTTATTTTATTTTATTTATTTATTTATTTATTTTTATTATAGATAAAAATATGCACCATAGATGTGGCCCAGCCCATCATCCTCCCTCCACCCAAACCTCCCCCCTCCCTTCCCCTTCCTTGGTCCTTTCCCCATAGTCTTGTGGTATAGTTCGGTTATAGCCTTCATGTGAAAGCTATAGTTTAGCTTCATAGTAGGGCTGAGTACATTAGATACTTTTTCTTCCATTCCTGGGATACTTTGCTAAGGAGAATGTGTTCCAGCTCCATCCATGTAAACATGAAAGAGGTAAAGTCTCCATGTTTCTTTAAGGCTGCATAGTATCCCATGGTATACATGTACCAAAATTTGCTAGTCCATTCATGGGTCGAGGGGCACTTGGGCTTCTTGAATGACTTAGCAATTATGAATTGGGCTGGAATAAACATTCTGATACAGGTGTCTTAGTTATATTGTGAATATTGGT
>CAUYPK010067755.1:0-35852 GCA_963574355.1 Loris lydekkerianus | reverse complement strand
CATTTCTCCCACTTTGTATTATTGTGAGTCTTTGGTATGGTCTGTGAGGAAAAAAACCATTAACTCCTTACTCGGGTCTCGGGGGGGGGGGGGCGGGGGGGGGGGGGGGGGGGGCGGGGGGGTGGGGGTGCGTGTGGGCGGCGACCCCCCCTGCCCGGCCCCCGCGGGGCGCCCCCGCCGCCCCCCCCCCCGAGATCCTAGTAAGGAGTTAATTTTTTTTTTCCTCACAGACCATACCAAAGACTCACAATAATACAAAGTGGGAGAAATGACTTAAAACATTTTGTTATTTTAAAAATTGTCCCTGCCATTGTCTCCCACTCTCTTCAAATTAAGAACAACTTGTCATAATTTGTTTTTAATTTGCAAGTCCTCATTCTGCTTGTATTTCCCCCTTTCTTATAGGTTAATGAGCTTGACTTTGACTGTGAGGCTCACGGGGCAATGCATGTGTCTAAATTTTTCATCTGAAATAAATATTTTTTTCCCATTCAAGTTTTAACTTCAGAAATTTTTCAATGCCCATCTTAGACCGAGAGTCCCTCTTCTTCCCTTTCTCTGTGCACATAAATTCCTTCAGAAGATAGAAGATGTGCGTGCTAATGAGCAACCTATAAGTTTGTAGAATAAAATAATTCACTTCACTTAATGGGGGTGTGTGTGTGTGTGTGCTTATTTCATGAACTACTTACTTCTGACAGCCCAACTCAGCTGAGATCAGAAGATCCTTATGCAGGGTACATGCGTACCATGGTCACTCTGAACCAATTTTTTTTTTTTTTTTTTTAGATATAAATAATATTCTAAATTCTCTTAGGAAAGTCAATGTCCAGCTCCTACAGAAAGAAAAACTACTAAAACCCAAAGAACTTGACATAGTTTTCTAAAGGCAAAACACAATTTTATTTTTCCATTAGTATCTATTGTTTGAAACCTAAACCGTTGTGAAAGGCCTGTCTTTTTTCCTGTAGACAAAGCAGAAGGTGGTGGAACAAGTGGTTCCTTGTACTGTACATTTTAACAAAACTGTTCATTCAAATTCAGAATAAGACATTCTTACATCAACCCAGAACTGTTTAATTGGAAGTTTTTGCTTTGTTGGTCAATATGAAGTGGCTAGATCAGTGGTTCTCATGTTGTGGTGACCCCCGACCATAAAATTATTTTTGTTGCTACTTCATAACTGTAATTTTGCTACTGTTTTGAATTGTAATGTAAATGTCTGACATGCAGGATGGTCTTAGGTGACCCCTGTGAAAGGGTTGTTTGACCCCCAAAGGGGTTGCAACCCACAGGTTGAGAACTGCTGGGATAGATTTTTAGGACAAATTTCTAGCATCTTGAAACCTATGTGTATCATGATATTTTAAATTATAGGATGAATATTTAGTCCTGTTTTGTAAACTTTTATTAATTTCAGTAAGGCCATTGATACTCTATGTTCTCATTAAATGGCCTCTGAATAAGTTTTCACATATAAAATCAAGTATTTTCTTAAAAATCCAAAGACCCGGGTGGCAACTGTGGCTCAATGAGTAGGGTGCCAGCCCTATATGCCAAGGGTGATGGGTTCGAATATGGCCTTGGCCAAAACTGCAACAACAACAACAAAAAATAGCCTGGTGTTGTGGTAGGTGCCTGTAGTCCCAGCTACTTGGGAGGCTGAGACAAGAGACTCCCCTAAGCCCAAGAACTTGAGGTTGTTGTGAGCTGTGATGACACAGCACTCTACCGAGGGTGACAAAGTGAGACTCTGCCTCTTAAAAAAAAAAAAAAAAAAAAAATCCAAAGACCCTATTAATTAAATGTGATTGTATAAAATTCTTAAGAAGTATAAATGGTTCATGCCAGATAAAGGGTTATATATTTATACTTACACTCATTTTAAAAAATAAGAAAAAAATCAAGCCAACTATGGGCTTAAGTTGTACTTATGTATTTGGTCTCATTGTCATGGAAACGTGAAAGGTTCAATGCACACGGGACAACAGGGCTACTCTTGCAATGGTGTGGTTATTTACAATTGATTAACAGCAAGGCGTTCACTACCAGATGTTTGTGCTTAGGTACAGTCAAGCCAGTCAACAGCACTTAGCTGGTGGTTTTCCCATTTGCTCCTTTACTGAGCCCTGACAGCCTTCTCAGTCACATATCTGAGGTCTCAATAAGGCACAGAGCAACCACCTTTCTGGCCACATGGGAGGAGAAACAATGGCTCTGACAAACACAAAAACAGTTTGGCTCATTCTCACTCAGGGCTGCACTACAGCATCTGATCAGGGATATTGGAATGCTTTCTGTACTTTCCCAACAGACTTTCATAGAACGGCTTTATTATTTTAATCTCAAAAGTAGACAATCCTGTCATATCGGGTAGCTTGAACTTGGATGAAACACAAACACATTACAAGGCTGAAGAGAAATGATTTGGTCATCATTAACGATACTGTTAGCATTAGAAATTGTTAGTGTCTCTCTCTAAAAACAACCGAGAAAGCTTTGCCAACTCTTTTTCCCTTACACTCACATTTGAGAGAACAAATGGATGGCTTTATTCTGCAAAAGAGTGACAACTGTTCACATCACTTGCACTCGTATCTACCCTTCTCCACCAGGGTCCAAACAAGAAGTCTTTCTGGGAATGATACCCAAGTATCTGCACCACTCTGGAGGAGTAGGCATGACTTCATGATGAGGACTTGTGACCCCGACTGATGGAGGAGAGGAGCAGCTGTCCCTAGAGCACCACGCTGAGCTGTTACAAACAGAGAGCACAGTCTCTTTTCAGAGGCAGCTTTCAAATCCGCAAAACATGACAGTTGGATTGAAAGTGTATTTGATCTAGTAGACTTTATAATTTGTTACCCTTAATACCTCTGATATATCAAAACATAGACAAGAGGATCACAGGTCCACCTTCATGACAGCTGGCAATTTAAAAGTGTGGAAATGGACACAACACAATCAACACAATTCCAGTGCATTCTGCCAAGCCGAGAGCAAAGGCAACAAAATGACGCCACCTCAGCATCACTTGGGAGCTTATGGATGGAAAGGGCAGAGACAGTGGTGCAGAGTCAGTACACCCTCGAGCATCCTAGACCCCCGGCTTGGGCCCCACAGCTCACAGACACACTCAGGGTTCGTACTTTCCAAATTTTAGGCAGAGACACTTCCCTCCCCACATCACACAGGACAACAGGGCTGCAGGAAGTACATGCAGAAGGTGAGCACAGACAAACACCGGGAGGGCTGGTGATATCTTGTTGTCACAGGTGGAGGCTCTTTGTTGTGTAGGGAGGATTTAAGCAGTGGAACTGCTTCAGTCAGGGAAAAGAAAGTGAAGAGAAAATTAATCTTCATGGACACAATTGGTTGTTGAAAAATAATTATTTCCCTATAGCTACTGACAGATTTTTTTTCTCGCTTCTCTTAATGTTCCAACTTGTGGTTCCCTGAGGTACTCATGAGCTAGCACAGCGTCTCAGGAGTTGCCCATGACGGCTGAGGAGCATTTTGAACTATTACACAGTTCATTACCCCATTAAACTTGTGTCTATGCTGGTGCAGCTGTAATAAGGGAGAGGTGCAGGCCAAGTCTTCTCGTGACTGTATAGATCCAGCTATTGTTGGAAGAGGTGATGAAAATTGTATTTTGTGATGATGAATTATACGCTGATATTCAGATATTTTATAATACTCGATAAAAGAGTGACAATTTATCTTATAGGACCCATTATAATATTTAAATATAAACCTGAGTTCTGGATCTAAATATTGCTTTAAAAATTTCAGTGACAATTTCAGTTGGTGCTTCCTTAGTAGACGGTGATTTCTACAAGTTGAAATTAATGAAAAAAAAAAAAAATCTAAAAATTACAACGACACTTAAAAAAAACCTTGCTAATTTGACATAACAATCTTCAGGACAAAAAGTGTGTCAAGATATTGATGATAGCAACATATTTAGTGGTTTTGTTAAAATAAAGAAAAGAAAATAGACTTCAGTATACATGATCATCTGTGAATTATGTATGTTGCATTTTATTACTTAGTTTATACAGCTAATCCATAGCCTGGGCCTAGACTGATTGATATTTTGATATCATGATTGATATTTTGCTGGCTTTTAGTTATATATAAGCAATATATGCTAAATATTTATATTATTTTTGGATTTGGCTGTTTTAAAGGAATATTTATCAAGGTAGAAGAATAAAGAAAGTAGAACTTATTTCATTTAATAATTTGTGAAATTGATTTCTAATTTTCAAATATGTAGACATGGTATATGGGCCTCCATCTGTATTTTTGTCCCATAACTCAGAAATATTGGAGGAGCTATGTATATGTTAGTATAGCTTTCTCACTCCTAATCCAAAAATCCAAAATAAAAAATGCTTCAAAATGTGAAACTTTGTGAGCTTCTACTTACAAGTGGAAAATGACACATGTGACCTCATATGACATGTTGTGGTCAAAATACAGTCAAAACTTTTTTTTCAAAAAAAATCCAATGTACTCTATATGAACATGAAGCCAATATATAAACAACTACACACCCCCACGAAAGAAAAAACACAAGGTCTAGCAAGGGGGAAGGAAAGGTGGGAAAGAAGAAGGGATGGAGGGAGGATGATTGGCGGGATCTCCCCTAATGTGCGCAGTGTGAGGATGCTCATCACTCTCCCTGGGGAAGGGCTCAACTTGAACTTTACCTTAGGATCGAAAGCAATGTAACCTAAACATCTGTACCCTCATATTAATTTATAATAAAAAATTAAAAAATTTAAAAAAATATTTTGTATACACAAAATTATTGAAAATATTGTATAAAATTACCTTCAGACTGTACACAGTCATATGAGATATCTATGAAACATAAATGAATTTCATATTTAGACTTGGATCCTGTTGGAGATATGTAAGAAATCTCCTTGTGGATATGCAAATATTCCAAACTCTGAAAAAAAAAAAATACATAATCTGATGCACTTCTGGTCCTCAGGATTTCAGATAAGGGATACTCAATCTGTATGTGTATACACTTACAAAATAGCTTTCCCGGTTAACAAGTAGTATTGTCAGTGAATACACTATTCTAGTCCATTAATTATTTACCCAGCACCTTGACTAGTAGCACCTTAGGATCAGGGATTCATAAATGATGTATAGTAAACAAATTACGATATCAGAGAGATGTCCATAATTAAACAGTACCCATTTGGAGGACTGTATGTCCATAGTTCATGGGGCTCGCTGTGGGAGCCCAGTGAGTGTTCTGAAGGGCACCATCTCATACATAAATCCTAGGAGGCAATCATTCTGTCAAGCATGGCTCAATAATCCAACTTGGCTTTTAATTGGCCTCTCCAAAGTGCTGTGAACCTCAGCTGTGCACAAAAGCAGCTGATGAGGTCTAGTCCATCTAGGTTTAATCTCTGCATAAATAGTTCCCCCAAACCCAAATATTCCATGCTAAAACTGTAGTTTGCATGACTTAGCTTAAAATATAATTTGTTTTTTCTCTTGTCGGACTGGATTTATTTTGTTTTTTCCCTTTCCAGTTCAGATGTTAATGCCTGTCTGGGATTTGCAAGAAAAAATAAAATTGTCCCTTTCCAGAATTATTGCAAAATAGAATGATGCTGAATGATTTGTTTTTGTCTTGACATTTCAAAAGCAACAATTAAGGTGCCCAATATTTACTGAAATAGTATAAATCAAATTTTTACTTGCATTGGCTTATTTAGAAAACAGTAAGAAAAATGGGTATCTATTTCTTAGCAGGAGCCTCAGAAATTGTGGGGTTCTAAGAAATGAATAGAAAGTAGGAATTGCTTTAGATTTTATCCTTGCATATTTACCTACAAACGAACGAAGAGTTGCATTACAGTTGCACGGTGTCAAGCTAAGTGGTCAAGCTATCTTCTGAGAAAAACAGAAGCTGGGGAGTGACTCCCGAGTTCTATATGAAGTTCTCACTCCTTTGCTGCTTGTGACTATCGTTCTATCATCTACGTAGCAAATAGAACTATTAGTACTTAGTAGCAAAGGTAACTAGAAAGGCATGCAACCCAGTGCATTTATCAGATTAGTAGCAAAAAGAACTAGAAACTCATTTAACCTGGTGCATTTATCAGATTGCCGAAACAGTTTTGTCCCCAGTTTGCTGTTTTGGAGAGAATAGAGTATATTGCTGAGAAGTTTGGTTTCTCCAGATAAAAACACCTTCAATTTTCTACTCTTCCTCACCAAACCAGTGTCCTCAAAGAAAGTAAGCATTTAGGATATTAAGTTAAATTGTAAAAATAATGGCACTCTAAACACTAAACTAGAGACTCTCAGTGTGGGAAGAGTTTGGACTTTCTAGTAGAGGAAATTTTTGTTACCTGTTTGCTAGAGGGTCTTAAAAATCCCACTGTTAGAAGCACTAAAGGAGGTTTGGAAGAGCTAATTGGTAAAGGAGCCAGCAGACTGTTAATTTGAACAAGCTGTGGCAGGTGACCAGGGTTAAGAAGGCAAGTAGAAGTTCTACCTTAGGAAGGGTGGTCCAGGAGGGTGGCTCCAGCGGTCCTCCAGTGAGGACAAAGGTATTCTAAGGGGTAGTCAGCAAAGAAAACATTTCACAATTTTACTTAGAATCAACCTATATGCCAACTTATTTGGACTAATTGGCATAAACCAGATAAACTTGGTATGAACTTAATAATCTGATGAATGCCTCAGAAATTTTCTTGGCTGAGCAAATTGATCGAAAAGAAATTCACAAGAAGTATAGGCAACGTCCTGCTGGAATGTCAAAAGGTATTTTATGACCAAGTATCAATGCTGCAGATCTAGATTCTGTGTCGGGGAAGCATTTCCTCTTAGGTGATCCTATCATGAGGAAAGATCATGGAGTCCAATATTACTAAGACCCACCCCAGACATTCTCTAGATTAATTACACCCAAACCAATAATGCCATTTAGCCCAAATGAATATATTTATTATACAGTATCTCGACGGAGTCAACAATACCCATGCGATTTAAATATTTTCCCTTGTGTAAACTGGAAATCAAATGTCATTATTAGATTCTCTTTTGATTCAAATATTTACATTAAACTATTCTTTTCATTTATTACTACAAAATCTATTCACATTTTCTTCTATCATAATAGCATGTAAGATAGCTTTATAGCAATATTGTATTTTAAAAATCACATGCTTTAAAAACTGTTATTTCTATTATCTGTTAAAATATTTAAAATGATGAATATTTTTCTTTTGAAATGGAAGTGATTTTTTTTAATTAAAATATCACATTTCATTTCCAATATTTTGTACAGGCGCTTCATTTTTTAGAAATGATTTCCTGCAAAATACATGAACTTTTTATTAAACGAAAATCTTAAAATTCCAGTTTTCTAATATTTTCCTAGGAGTTGAGATGCAATTCCAAATTAGTTTCAATATAGGAGTTTTGTTTTTGTTTTTCCCCTATGCCTAGAATAAAGGAGTGTCCTTTCACTGCAGTTAGCATTCCTTATGGGCTGAACCTTGCTTCCCACAACTTGTAAGTGAAAGTGCTACCACCAGTAACTCAGGCTGTGACTTTGTTTGCATTAGATGAGGTCGGTAAAGAGGTAATGCAGTTAAAATGAGGTCACAGGGTCCTAATTCAATAAGACTGGAGGACTCCTTAGAAGAAGAAGACATTTGGGCACAGAGCCCATGCACACACCCGGGCGACATGTGAAAACACCGGGGCAGTCTGCAGGACCAGGAGAGCGGCCTCGGAGAAAGCCAAACCTGCCGGCACCTTGACCTTGGATGTCTAGACTCTAAAACTGGGAAAAGCCCTATCTGTCTTTGGAGCCTCCCAGCCTGTATCACTATGACCAATGCCTGGTACACAATGCAGCTGTGGACGTGTGTTAGTGAGAAAGACACTGATGCTATTTCGATTCTCGCATTTCTGGATTTCTGATGCCCTTACTCATCTTACTCTTGCTTCAGGTCCTGAATTTATTCCGTGTCCTCATTTTGGTTTGCTGAAAGTCTTATGCGTGAACATAGCCAGAGATAGGACTCTGGGCAGACAAGCCTAATTCCTGTACTTTTCATCTTCAAGGGCAAAAATTCAGTATTTTGCAGGAAATAATTTCTAAAAAATGAAGCGCCTGTACAAATTAGAGAGCTTCCCAGCTACTATCTCCTCTTAGCCCCACTAGACCGTACTGACTCATGACAAACCTGACAAAATAAATTTAGTCAGTGCGCACACACACACACACACACACACACACTCTTCTCTTTTCTCCAAACTATACTACCTTCATTCTATGATATTCCTGTGGTACCTGTGGGAGAAATTAAGCTAATAGATATTGTAATGTTTTCCCCCATTGAATGGAATTGTATCACTACAACACATCCTTAAAGACAGGCTGAGGCATTCTAGCCATTTGTGTTGAAAAGTCCCTTAATCGTCCAATTAAGTGGTATTTATCAGAGAACTTTATGTCCACTAGTTTAAATATTTCTAGATATGAATAATTAGTAGAGGAAAGCAAGTCATTCTACAGACTAAAGTTTACTCTAAAATGTATTTCTTGGAATTCTCCTTTAAAGGACAGAATAGATTAATTAACTATTTGCTATAATAGTAGCTAAACAGAAATGTCCTCAGTAGCAGATTTCAAAGGTGTGAGAATGTTCATGTGGCAAGTAGCACTTGTGCTTGCTGATTTAGCACAATTTGGGGGCAGTAGAGACAGAAACTAAGGGAGAGGCACATTGGCACTGGATCACGCAGGCACCAGAGACAGATTTGGCCAGATCTCAGGGCTGGCAGATAAATAATAAACAGAAATCTGGTATGACATGCTATGGCCCCAGCAAAGATGCTCCGAAGCTGCAACCTAGGAAACAGGCTCAGATCTGAAGTCAGGGATTGTCATTTGCTCTGTGACAAAAGGAGGGAGAGCTTATAAATTCCTCCATTGAACACCCTCCCCTCCCCACAGCTGGTTTTATTGGGTTGCCCCATACCAAAAGGCTTTACCCAGCAACATCTTTAAGGCATTGCTCACGCAGTCCTAAGTAAGTTCTACTTCTTATCCAATGACTTGTTAGTATTGGGTTACCAACATCCTCTGGGGCCTTTGCTTGTAAGATCCATCTTTTTCAGTTCTATACTTGCCGTGAGAGAGACAGCGCTTGATCTATACTTGCATGAAGAAGCCCTCGCCACTTTGGTAGCTGCTCCTCATGGAGGGAGTGACGTCGTTTCTTATTTCGGTCCTTCTAACCGTTGCTTCTCTCAGGGTCTAGCTCTCCCTAAACGCCAGTGCACCCAAGTCTTCCTTCATCCATGGCTGCCAGCACATTGAAACTAAAATAGAAAACTTTGTGTCCACATCTGCCTTGACAGACGGAATATATAAGTGGAGAGACCAGAGAAAAATGGAATTTCGACCCACACAACAATAAGCAACCCAGGAAGTAAGCCTGCCATCAGTCAGACTTGCAAGAGGCCAGATTGCTATCTCTGGTGACAGTCCGGGAAGCTGTACAATCGCTTCTGTAATAATCAGCCCCACATGGCCAGGACCTTGTTATAACCAGGAGCTTCCCTAATGTTTTCCCATGCTTCCAACTTAGGACTACCCTAAGAAGGCCAGGGATGTGCCTTTAGCCACCACACTGGATGCCTGTCCGCTGAGCCGCCTGTAGCATCCCCAGGCCAGAAGCTCCACCCAGGGCCCACCTGGGACCTTCCCTTCCTCCACGCTAGAGCTCTCCTGCTCCCCACTTGCCTTCGTGGCTCTGCCATAGATCACCTCTGCTGCTTGTATTTGGTTGGTCTTCCTTTATTTCCAGTATTTTCCTTTTCTGCCTTCTCAATTATTAGTTTTTTAGAGTCCTCAAAACAAAAACAAGCAGTCAAAGATATGAGTAATTACCCTTGCCTTCTATTATTTTATTTCCCCTTAGGGTCAGAATTTATTTAGCAGTCATTGCTATTGTCATTCTACTTTCCAATTCTCTCATTCTCTTTGTTAATGAATGATTCCCTTTGAGGTCTTAGGTTTGGTTGGATAGGAAGGGAGCAGGGGAGAAGGAAAGGAGAGTTCTGGGATCAAAAAGAGAAACTGCTGACTTTCTAAGATCAGAAAGAAGAGTTAGCAGGCAAACGGGACGTGATATTTGGAAACCCAATGATGGAGAATATGGTCAAGCTTTTAAAAATAAAAAGAGGAAGTTTGGAGGAAAGGTCTTGTAGCAGAGGATGCCAGCTGTCCACCAAAATGTGTGTTCTCCATTCTTCATGAGCACAAGGATAGAACTAACGCCCAGCCACCCATGCTTAGGTATCGTCAGAGGATGACGCCCCAGTCAATGAGATTGAACCCAGGTGCTGCTGGCCACTCCAGGGAGGTCTGCATGCTCTGAACCTGGTTCTCCTGGCTCGGATGGCTGTGTACACAGTGACCTGGGGCTACATATTGAAGAAGAAATGAATGACTTTGTGACAAGAGCCATCAGCACATGCTTGTTACCCATGAGGATAAAGTTCCATGCTCTTCAACATTGAATAATTTGGGAGCTTCTTGTTAAAGCAGTTTAGTCCCATGATCTAATATAGGTAAATTGGAATCATATATTCTCAGAGGAGTATAATCATATTCAGACAATATTCCATGAGTATCTATAACATTCTGGACCCTATATTAGACCCAGGAATGTAAACCTAATAAAACACGTTGCCCTTAGCAAGAGGCTCACTGTGGGAATGAGTGACAGGTAGGAAGATGATGTGAGCAGCAGCTCGGCAGAGCAGGGTCTCCGGCACCGAGGCAGCTTGTGGAGGACACACCTCACTGTTATGTTTTACAGTAGAGAGGGGGCCGAAACCAGAAGCACTGAAGATATCAACTTGAAGGTTGATTACAAGTTTGCCAAGTGACCAAGAACTTAGCAGAGGCAAATACAGGAGGTGGGGATTAAAGACCAGGAAAGACTGTGAGCCACAGCCGTGAGGCCCAGAGCAAGGACCTGCACATCAGACCTCAGAGTGACTGGCTCCAACTTTTCCCGACCCCAGCACGCGGCACCCATCCTTCTACAGGGAAAACCAGAGTTCAGGGAACTCACTGCCACTAGAGACGCTCCATCGCCTGTGCAACATGCCTCAGTGTAGGAACATCTGCATTTACACCCAGTTAAGGCAGGGGGCCCACAGCATGGTGAGAATCCCTCATTCACATTGGGCCTCTGTTATAAATCACAAGGAAAGATGTTCACAGCAATGCCAACAGGATCTCTTTCCTGGCCTATTTTATCAGAACTTATTTACTGACATTTTTAGAATCAAGAGTTTCAGGTTTACCTATTCATGAATTTAAATAGGGTCCCTGAGCACCATTATCAGCTTGAAAATATGCAAAAATCTAGGTTCCATATTTGAAAATTCCTTTGCGGTTTGAAGATTCCTTCTGTTGATCTGTACTTTTGGGCAATGGGAAAGCAGTAAGGATGGAATTGACTCTTTAAGGATGATGGTAGCTCAAGTCAGCTGCTGCATTAAGAGGAGGGCTCGCTGCTGAGTCCAGCTGTTATTCACCATAACATTCACTAACATCTGAATGACAGCTCTTGTTCTAACCCCTTCTCTGATTCTTTCTCCATCTACTCAACTATGTGGTATTCTAGGAGAGGAGAATTATACAACTTCAACAAGGTAATATCATGTGTGTAGAAATGTCCATTTTTGTTCTGGAAGCTAAAATTGAAGGTTTTCTTAACCATACTAATGATTTCAGATTAAATGATTAATAAACTGTGTTATGAATTGAGTGGCCCTGAACTAATTATAGATAATAAAGCATTGTTCATGTTTTCTTCTCCCAACACATACAATTGCATCTTTTACGCCAGAATGGAAATACTCAAAATACAGCTTAGAACTAAAGAGAGAGAGCAATAAGCAAACAAGTAACTGAAAGTTCCAGAGCAGCCAAAGTACACAAAGTTTATTTCAAAAATCCACTACTTCGTTTAAAACAAATTCATGCTGGCTTCATTCAGAGATAATTCACTTTCATTTTACATGTAATTATAAGTAGATCCTGTCAGTCTGGCAGCACTCAGAGTAAGGGCTGTAGTCCATGGGGTCACAAGGTAAAATAGAACAAAACCTCTACACTACAAGCATGAGTGCCCTAAGTTATTACGGAAAGATTTCCAGAGTTCTGTTTAAAGTGGAACTGTGCCATACATTTGGCACAAGTTCATTCAAAATCTTGGCCAGGTGCAGTGACTCACGCCTCTACCCTCAGCACACTGGGAGGCCCAGGTGGGTGGATTGCTTAAGCTCAGCAGTTCTAGACCAGCCTGAGCAAGAGCAAGACCCTGTCTCTACTGAGATCTTCTCTCTACTAAAATTAGAAAAACTAGCTGGGTGTTGTGGAGGGTGCCTATAGTTCTGACTACTCAGGTGGCTGGGACAAGAGGCTCTCTTGAGCCCAAGAATTAGAGGGTGCTGTGAGCTATGATGCTACGGCACTCTATGCAGGGTGACATAATGAGATTCTATCAAAAAAAAAAAAAAAAAAAGCCTAAAACAGGTACAAATACCCTTAGAATATACAGATGTAGGCTCTTTGAATGTTTCTTCAGGTATGTGGAAATCGATTTATGTAGAACAACTTATTCTCTGACAGATAAAGATTCTAAGCCTCCACTTTCTCATCTAGTACAATAAGAATAGAAACACACACACACACACATATAGGGATGTTGTGGGGATAAAGAGGTTTAACTCCTTAATCAATTAGTACTAGGTACAGACTAGGCACCGCAGAAGTACCCTATGTTGATGCTATTACTGTCATTTTTATTGTTTCTCTGATCATCCCTTTTTTGAAGGCAAGGAATATGTACTAAATTTTTTTTATTTCCTATGCCACTGAGAACAGGGCTTTGCTTTTGGTAGGTATGTAGTAAAAATATCTTTTGAATAACAATAATAATAAAAAAAAACTGATTAGTCCATGCTCAGTGGCTCACCCCAGTAATGCTAGCACTCTGGAAGGCCAAGGTGGTTAAAATACTTGAGCTCAGGAATTCAAGAACAGACTGAGCGAGAGTGAGACCTCGTCTCTAATAAAAATAGAGAAACTAGCTGGGCATTGTGCATGCTTGTAGTCCCTGCTGCTCAGGAGGCTGAGGCAAGAAGAGCTCTTGAGCTCAAGAATTAGAGGTTGCTGTGAGCTCTGATGACATCATGGCACTCTACCTAGGATGATGGAGTCGGACTCTATCTCAAAAACCAAAAACCTGATTAAATAATACAGCAGTTTCACCCACTATGTATTAAGGTATCTATGCTGGCACAATTAGCAGTATCAACATCATTTGCAAATTGTATTTCCTTCATGGTGCTAAATCACTTCAATATTTTACCTTGAGGCTAACACTGCTATCATTTTATCAATTTACTATTAAGATAGAAATAATTCTTTTAAAATTATTACCTTGTAGAGTTCTCATTCACTAGATCTCAGTTCAAATGCTGAAAATATGGCACTTTCTTTCCTCAGAATGAAAATGAATGACTCTAATTCATGGAGAATCTTGTTCCTCCCTCCATTCATTTTAATCTCATGAAGGGAAGAGGATAATGTATTCAGGAAGCCAAAATCAATAGACTCGTGTGTTGTTGTGACAGTATCTTTTCATAATTATATATTATCCATTAGTTGGTGTAATGAACATCCAATATAGAACAAGGCCCAACTGTACTGCATTTAACCCTCAATTAATCTCTCAATTTTTAATTTTCATTCATTTTCTTATCTGTTCTTTCATCCCTTAGGACTTCTCCCCCCCCCCAAAAAAAATAAAGCTATTTAAAAGAGAAATGAGGCTGTCTCTGTCCATACATCACAACAAAATATTCAGAAGGTAAACACACATTATATGGGACCTTTCCCTTCCTGTAGAACACTTCTACATGTGAGAAATAATTCCAAAATAATTCCACACGAGGCACAGGATGGAACAGGCTCTGAGAGTAGTCTGTCTTCTTAAGTTCAGCAAGCAATCAAAGGATATTCCATCAGATCATAAATATTTTGTCAACTACATAATTATTATAGTCATTATAAAAATATTGGAAATATTGCTTGTGACTAACATGCTGCAAAAATGGGAAAAGTACATACAAGAAACAAAACTAACAAACTCACCAAACTGTCACACGCTTTGTTAACATATTAGTTATGCTGTGATGCCTGTAACTTCTTTGTTATGCTGTAGTTAATTTTATTGACTGGTGAATGGATTGTAAGACACAACTTCTGTTTATTAATTCACTTTGCTTTGGGGGCAGTTAGTCTCAGCAGCTTAGGTGTGCATTACCCGACTACTCTGGTTCTGTGCCCTTGAGACTGTCATTTAAGTTTTTCTGGGTCTTACTTCTTCACCTGTAAAGTGAGGATAATGATACCACACTCAATTCATGAGGTTTCTGAGAAATGCAAAATTTACATTATATGTATATAGATGCTCTTTATAACCTGTATAGTGTCATGTGAATTTTACTTGTTAGTGAGTGGCACCTGTGGTTCAGTGAGTAGGGCACCAGCCCCATATACCGAGGATGGAGGGTTTGAACCCGGCCACAGCCAAACTGCAATTAAAAAAAAAAAAAAAAAATAGCTGGGCTTTGTGGTGGGCACCTGTAGTCCCAGCTACCTAGGAGGCTGAGGCAAGAGAATCACCTAGGCCCAAGAGCTGGAGGTTGCTGTGAGCTGTGACACCACAGCACTTTACCAAGGGGGACAAAGTGAGACTCTGTCTCTTATAAAAAAAACTTTCTTTTACTTATTAGCATTAATCTTCTTATGTGCTGGAATTTTATTTATTTGTAACACCAGATAGATACCAGATACCTGTTATTTGGCTATTTTGCTGTCTAGTTGAATAATTCCAATTATACTATATATTCAGATATCCCTCCTTCTCTTCTCCCATACATTTCACATCTTTGTGTTCTGGTTATACTAAAACCTCCAAAATTTTTCCTGCCCCATCCCCAGAAAAGTTCTCCATCTTTCTTTCTTCCAGTAATTATTAAAATATGACCCAATTTTTAATATTTTCCCTGCATAACAGGAGAAGAGGTAGCAAATTCATGCTGACAATCATTATTAGTATACACACGTCCTGTAATCCCTGTCTCAGCCACTCCCACAACACAGCATGCAATTTACCCACAGGCACGTGAGGCTAATGGTATTTATACATGATATGCGTTTTTTGTCTGTGCTTTCTACCTAGTTTGAGTTAGAAAACTCACAGGAAGTGATCAAGTCTCTTCAGGAGGATCAAATCTGCCCAGAATCACCAGGGGTAAAGAACAGAGGGCTGTTCTGGTCATTGCTCCCAAGAAAGAGAACCTCAGCTTCCTGATCCTTTAATAGTGAGACTCGGCCCTGCCGTTCAGAAAGTCACAGAACGTTTCCTTTCTGCTCTCCTATTTGAGCGGATTGCTTTTCCCTCTCTCTCCATGTACATCTTGTATTCAATACTAGTTGAAACTGACCCTCGTCTTCAGCTTTTTCAAGGATATATTGAATTTCTATCTTCTTTTGAAAGGGCCGCAGCCTTCTCCTTTCTCTGTGTGTGATCATTAGCAAATGCTGTGAGCATTCTTTCTGCTCTATTATTCCACTTCCTGATGAAATCCACGTCCACCCTGACTGCGGCCTTTTAAGTCCGATACAGTGCACGAGACAGAGGCAGCTGGAGAACACAGGCCTCTGGAAACACCAGGGGCTGCCTTCCTCTCTTTCAGCTTCACTGTGACCACACTCCCCTAACTCCTCAACAGCTTTGCTGCACACCTGCTCCCACAGTTGGCCAATCTGGCTAGATCATCAGACTTGTGATTTCCCCTTGTTCTAACGCTTAGCTTGAACAAGGTTTTGACACCCTCTCAATGTATTCTCCCTCTTTCCCTCTGGGGGTAACTTACCCCATCCTTCAAACTCATCTCTGGCCTTCAGTTCTGGCTCTAACCTTAACCCTAACTCTAACTCTAATTCTAACTCTAACTCTAACCCTGACCCATCAGTCACCCTGGTGTTTCTAGACCCATCTTCTCAGAGGGGTGAGCTTTCAGGGCAGTCTTGGAGCCACGTGTGAAGACAAGACTTTTTAGACTATTTCAAGATTGCCTTCAAATATCATGCAGGCAAATGGAGTTGGGTCCTGAATCAGACACATGTCTAATGCATGTTTTGAGGTTATTGTAGGTCTTAGCTAACACATATTTGCTAGTCTTTATTTGCTGCTAAGTTGGAGGACATCAGAGAGGACGATCTGCTGGTGGTCCTGGTGATGGAGGATCTTCACATTGAGATCTCTTTTGTTTTTTCCTATATGGCTGATAGAACAGATAGGACCATCAGGAATAACATTCTGGAAGATAATCCACCTATCAGGGCTGAGCCCCTACTTACTGGGATAGCCTCCACTTGATGGGACAGGGGTGGAAATGGGCTGACAGCAGAACATAGAAGCAGATGTCCTATGGTGATTTCATACAGAGTGACCAAAAGAAATGCCTCAAAGTCATAATGAGGATGAGGCAGATACTCTGTGGCATTTTTGGAAGCAGCTGCAGCTGATGGAAGTATCTGCATGTAGCAGTTAGAAGAGACTTGTTGTTTTTTGTTTTTTTAAGACTTTGGAATCTCTTCTTAGCCTTCGGTTAGATCAATTGTGAAAAGACTTTGGGCTTCTTCACATATAGCATCAGGTCTTAAAAGGCATATTTAGCAGCAAATACAAACCACATGTATTACATACATACATGAAGATACTGTGTCTGTATTCTGCTTAGACAGAAACAATCATACACATAGGGGAGTGATGATTAGTGATCTCATCCATACTTTGCGATTTGCAACTCAGGACTGTAGTTTATCCTGCATGCCGATTAACTGCTTGTGTAAGAGTTTCTGCCTTAATGTCAACTTGCAAACCATGAAAATATCTTCCCTTTGCATGATTTCTTAGTTCAAATGACAAACTCATAGAAATTCAAATATAATCTTGTATACTAAGGTACTAAATGTGTCTGAAACATTGACTTTCCCATTTTATCTTGAGAACAGCCAGCTCAACACAGCTGTAAATAACTGCACTGATAGTTCTAATTACCCCACAGATATCCTCCAGGAGAAATTTGTTCATCCCTTTGTTCATACATTCATCAAATATTTCTTAAGCATCCCTATGTTTCGGGCACTGTTCTGGGCACAACAGTGAAGAAAACAGTGAACCCTGCCATGCACTGATAAAGGCAAAGGGGAAATATAATGCAGGAAAGGGGGAGGCCAGTGAAAGATGCTGCTGTAGGTTCAGAAGAGGGAAGGCCGGGAGCTCGGCTGACAGGTGGGGGCAGAGCCATCTGCTGGCAAGCACAGCAGGAACAAAGGCACTGAGTCCAGAACACGTCCGGGATGGTTAGCAGGAGGAGGCCAGAGTAGCAGGGTTAAGATGAGCAAGGGTTGTATACAGCCCTGGAGTCTCATGCCTCAGCCACAGGTCCTGTTCCGGACGGTGGAGAACGTGTCTTTATGACCAACGCGTGTATGGACGCACCTATAGCCTTCAACACACTTGAAATGATCATTTTCCTAATTTCAGTCAGGAAAATGAGAAGTGGCCCTCCATGTGTTTCTGCAAACCTGACCGCCAGTTAATGACCGCAGTTGCTGAGATGTCTGTTTCAGGTGAGCCCTGCATTAGAAAAAACATCAGTTTGCAAGTGTGGCCCCTACGTTAAGTGGCTCAACAAATTACCCAGTGATGGTTTGAAAGATGAAAGAAATTCATAGCTCCAAACAGCATTTATAGCGCAATGCAGTGGAGACCAGAGAGGATTAGGAAGAAAAGATTTGTAAACTGCTTCTCCATCTTTGGGTGAAAGGGTGTGCTATAAATAGCATTACAGTGATTACTTTAAATATGCATTATTTACCTTTGCATACAACTTCAGCTACAAAATCTTAATGATCTGGTTTGTATTTATATTTGCCTTTATCCCTAAAAAAGAACTTCTGCTTGTAGCTAATCCTAAAGGGTGGGGGGAGGGAAGGAGATGAATGGCATCAGGTCACACAAAGGAGACAGGAAGGGGTACAGTCGGTACCTTGCTTCATGGGCCAAAGGCAGGCACAGCAATGTCACCCATCCACACCTTCTCCTTAGCAGGGGACATAGACATGCTCTGCATTGGGTGGTGACACACATTTGTCCCCTGTCTTTGTATCACTAAAAGGTTTAAATAGGAAAGTAGCACAAATCATTTCTAGTTTTAAGAAGATCACTCCTGGGTTAGGATCAACTGACGGGGAAAGACTGAAGGCAGGATGCCAGGTGGGGAGAGAGGGTTGTCACCTGAGGCAGGGTGAGCAGGGGTGGTTGGGAAAGAGGGACAGGGCAGAGGCTGCAGGACACAGAGACTGGTGCTGTGCAGACACCATGGGTGAGACAGTCCGAGGACGTGTCTCCCTGAGTTCTGGGAAAGGAGCTCATCTGCCTGATGGCTGTGTCCCTAGGACCACCGTGGTGCATCCTGTGATGTCCCTGGCTACCCTTGGGGATGCCTCCAGCCCATGTCAGCACCCTTGTTGCCCTGCCTATGTCAGCGTGGACTCTGAAACCTGAAAGTGGGGTTCTAATGGCAGCTCCGGTCAGGCTGCTGCAAAAAGGGCCCCAGAATGCACAATTTAAACCACAGACACTTTTTCTCTCTCACAGCTCTGAAGACAGGGAAATCCAAGACCAAAATGCTGGCAGATTTGGTTCTGAGTGAGGCCTCTCTTCCTGGCTTGTGGACGGCAGCCTTCTGTCTGTGTCTTTCCTCGGTGTGTGCAAGAGCAGGCTGTGGTCTCTGTTCCTCTTCTCAAGGAAGCTTGATCCCTCATGGGAGCGCCACCATGCTGCCCTCATCTAAATCTCTTTGCTTCCCAAAGGCTCCACCTCCTAATCCCATCACATGTTAAGGCTTGACCATGTGAATGTTATTTATTTATTTATTTATTTATTCATTCATTCATTCATTCATTTTTTTGAGACAGAGTCTGACTTTGTCGCCCTTGGTAGAGTACTATGGCATCATAGCTTGCAACAACTTCAAACTCCCAGGCTAAAGTAATTCTCTTGCCTCAGCCTCCCTAGTAACCAGGACTACACCCAGTTATTTTTAGAGAGGGGTTTCACTCTTTTGCTCAGGCTGGACTCAAACTCCTGAGCTCATGCAATCCACCCGCCTCAGCCTCCCAGAGTGCTAGGATGTCAGCCACTGTGCCCAGTCTAAATATGTGAATTTTGGGGGGGCACATTTAGTCTATAAAAGACCACTTAGCTATTTAGTCTTAAGCTTAAATTACCAAATTCTCTAAGCCTGGCTCCTCCTGTTTCTGTAGTACTGTACCAAGTTTAGAGGGAGAATAAGAACTCCCTCACATGTTTGTTGCGTGGATTTATTTTGGCAATTTATATGAAGAACTGTTTCATAGAAGGTGCAAAATAAATGTCAGGGACATTCTACTTAATGTCTTTTCTACTTAATATGTTTCATTACTATATTTAACAACATCCTGCCTACTTGTTAATGTCCGTAAAATATTTGCATGCACATTCTTCATTAATATTAGGCAAGGTTAAACTCATTTTAAAATCTATCCAAGGCAGTTTTCAGTTGATACCTGGGAAATGTTGGTCTTGACTTTATTCATTGAAGTTTTTAATTTAGTGCTCTGATGGCCTCTCACTTTATGAAGACTAATGACTCTCTCTCTTCCAGGACATGGATAAAGCACTGCTTATAGTCTCAAAAGAGATGCTTTGTATGAATACGCTTTTTTTTTAAGTGAAGCTTTTTTTTCTTCCTGTGGAGAGAACTTAATATCACCTTCTGATATTCCAGAAGAGTGACACTTGGTCTTTTAATGACCAAAGTCTATTTTTAAGTTCCTTGCATTTCTCCTTCCCAATGGAGAGTTTACAGAAAGAAATCTAGTCAGCTGTCTGTTTCCAAATACCTATTCGTTTCAAACCAATTTTATTTTCAAAGAAAGCTTGAAGCATCTTTACTTTGCATGTTTTACATGAGCCTAGAGAACTCACATGAAAGGCTTCCAAAGGCCACCTTCCATCAATCTTAGAAATCCTGACACTTTTGTTTCTATTACTCTTCAGAAAATGAAGGGTTGGCATAGGTGCAAAGGAACTCAACGTAAAAGCTCTTTAAGCTAAACCTTGTTGGATCAATGCTTTCACCTGTGAAAGGAAAACAATTCTTTTAACATCATAGAAAGAAGTGAAACCTGAAAAGTGTTTCTGACTTTAGAAAACATTTTAAGTTATCTTGAGTCACGGAGTATTAGAACTGGTTAAACCTGTATGTACGTGGCTAGATCTAGAGTGTTAGACTTTTGGAGAACTTGGAGGGCACTTGCTCTGATGCATTCCTTTTCCAAAAGATGAAATTTTGTTCTGGAGAAGTTCGATACTTTCTTAAGGTCATATGTCTTGTAATTGGTGGCTTTAGAACCGAGGTACCCTGACTTCTCATTTACTGCTCTTTTCTTGATATCTTCTCTTTCCTTATCTTTTTCCTTTAATATAATATAGTTTCTCTAATGTCTTACCCACCCTCTTTCCTGTAGCATAACGAAATATTAAGCAGCATTTTCTATACCTTTCAGAGAAATAAATTCAATACCTTTAAGGCAAACAGATCTATACTGTTTATTTACTAGTTTAATTGCTGTCGTAATAAGGTGATGGAATAGAAATGAAACACACGAAATTTTAGGAATCAGTTATAAGATACAGGAGGCAGTTCCATTAGGAGGAGAATTTTGGTTCTCCAGAAGAATCAGGCTAAAGAGTGGGCAGGCATGGGGGAAACAGTAGGGCTTAATTTTTCCATCCATTCATTCATCACACATTCTCTGACTGCCAACCATGCCTGGTACTGCTTTAGGGGCTGATGATGCAGGTCAGGAAAGAACCCAAAGTGTGAGTCGTCATGGGGCTGACGCTCTAGTAGGGGAGATGGACAGCTAGCAAGGTAAGGAAGTAATGGAAGAGAATCCTAAATAGTGATAAGTGCTGAGAAGGACGCACAATCAAGGGAAGAGCAGGTGTGCAGGTGTGGGCATGGGCCTGGGAAAGTTTAGATAGGGTGTCTAGGGCAGGACTCAGTGAACTTAAAGGCCAGTGGGAATGAGGTGAAACCAAGGGTTAGAATGTTTAAATTATTTTCCCAAGAAGGACCTGAACTCAAAATAATGACTCTGAAGCCCAGGCTGCAGCACCTGGCTATAACACTCAACCTGTCAAAGGGTCTGCAGGTTGAAGGTGCCTGGTCAGCGCTGACTCCCTCTCCCGCCTCACCTGCTGTGGAATAGCTTAAAGGTGCTCTGGTGCTTTCCACATCTGACACGGTAGCTGTCAGCAGACCATAATGTTCTCACTGAACTTAAACCATTCCTAGAGTTTGGTGAGTCTTGCAACTAAAAAAGCAACTAGTTGAGCCATTGACCTGAGGTGAGATCCCTCTACTGGCATACGTGTCACTGGTGCCAATAAAGGAAGGTGTGGGCTTAGCCATTTAGTTACTGTTGTATTTGTGCAATGTTTGTGACAGTCCTCTCTGTAATCAAGAAAAATAATGAAAGAAAGTAAAGGCCAGAAAGGTCTGAAATGACCCCAAACTTGCGTGTTAAACTCAGAGTGGAAAAGGTCAGGCGAGCTGTTCGGTGTTCTGAAATCCCTTTAAAGTTCAGCTAAAGGTGAATTTCAATGCAAGGTGCCTCAGTGTGCTACGATGGAGGAGAGAAATGGACAGGAAGGGAGGAAGGGGTGCAGAAAGGATGACGGGGAGCGAAGAACAGACATGTCAGGGTTTGCCGGGCTTGGCAGCACCAGGTGTGCTCCTGCCCCAAACACAGTCCCTCAGGGAAAGGAGTTTCTACTCTGGAAAATCCACTTGAGGGGCTGGAGTGCTGTTAAGGGAGGGTCTTCCCTTCCCTCCAAATCCCTTTCACGTACGGAACAGGCATCGAGGATGATGACTGACACACCGACCTCCTTGTGGAGGGTCCTTTGTAGAATGGTGCCCCCAAGTACACTGGGGGGAAACTTATCATTGAGAGTCCCCAGTAAAGTCAAAGAGAGTTATAAGATGATTTCTGCCTGGGCAAAAATTCTAATTGAATTTTGTCATGAATGGGCCTTCTTGCCCCAGGAAACATACAAGCAGGGTCAGAATATTGATCCTCCTGCTTCAGGTGTAGCCAGAGGGCCGACAGTGTGACATCAGCACCAGGAAAGATGGGGCATCAAAGTCCCTGGTGACCCCTGCAGGGGGTAACCCGTGAGCTTCCTCCTAAAATTCAGTCTCACTGGGATAAAGATGTTCATTTCACCAGCTGGCCAAGAGGTCCTAAAACCAATTTTTATTTTTACCCCTGCTGCCCCACTCCCTGAGAGCTGCACATTCTCTTTACAGACCCCACCTCCTCCTACCCCCCCACCCCAGTTCCTAAGCTTTTGAGTTTGGGCTGCATATGGGCCAGCAAGGAAGCAAGAACAACTCTAGAAGCCTACGCCCCATAGGAGTGCAGATCTGATCATTGAAATAATGACCAGGAACAATTATATTATGTTGTTTTTCATTAAATAAGTAACAGAACTTACTTAAATAATGGCAAGGATTGCTCAATGTGGAGAGTTTACTCATTACCAGATGTCGAACTAAATACTTTTTATGGAATTTTTCTCATTCCACCCACAACAGCTCTGTGGGTAGAGAGGGTAACATCATCCTAGTTGTCAGGTGACTTGTCTGGGGTCACCAGCTCAGGACCCAGCACTGGGATTTAAGCCAGGCCTGTCACCCATACCATTCCACTGGCTGCTCGATCTTGAATGGCTCCTGGTAGGTGTCCCCCTGAGTGGCAGGTAGAAGCCTGGTGGTCAGTGGAAAGGCCACTGCAGGAGAGTGGGTAGAATTTGTGTATGAAGAAAGTAAGTATGACCTGAGATATGTTGTAAATATCAGAGGGCTCACAGGGGACACAGGGGAGGGTGAAAATCAATCATTTCCTTCTTTCCAAACCCCAAAAAAGGTTTTCCCTGCATTTGAGAGTGAAACCAGAATCAATTCAACATTAATTGTCACATAACTAAACACACCCTCAAAAGTTTAAAGTGGAAAACCGTGAGTATTTAATGCACACCTATAAGATTCTGTACATATTTGCATAAATGTTTAAATTTTCCCACTTGAAGAACGGATAGGTACTGCTGCAGGGTTTGTGCAAATGAGTGACTGGTATCACTCTCAAATTCCCATGAATAGGAGTTTTTCCTCCTCTCCTAAGATATTTCTCCCCCTCTCTCATTTTCTCCACTTTCTCTTGTTTTCTTTCTCCTTCTCTCCCTCCTTCTAACTTGCTCTTTATTCTTTTTTTCCTTTACTCTTCTCTCTTCCTTTGTTTGATGTCCACCCCTCTTTCTCTATAGAAATATCTTTTTCTAACATGTTAAATTGTGAATATACAATTATTGTATGAACTCTTTTGATACACTGTTCTTTATTTTAAAATTTTTAAGGTGACTTTCCTCTAATTCTTTTTTTTTTAATTTTTTTTATTAAATCATAGCTGTGTACATTGATATGACCATGGGGCACCATACACTAGCTTCATAGACTGTTTGACACATTTTCATCACACTGGTTAACATAGCCTTCCTGGCATTTTCTTAGTTATTGTGCTAAGACATTTACATTCCACATTTACTAAGTTTCACATATACCCTTGTAAGATGCACCGTTGGCTCCTAGTGACAGACCTTTCTTCCGAGTTCTTGATGGAAGCTTCAATGTACCCTCCTGGGCTGACTGCAGCAGGAATGTAGATGAATGAGGTAGTACTCTTTTAAGTTGAACTGGAACCTTAACATCCAGGTGTTTGTACCCTTATTGTAGTTAGGAGAACAGTGAATGTTGTCTTGAAGAGTAAATGTGATACCATAAAAAATGGTCACAAGTCCTTACAGTAGTAAAATTGCCTGATGTGACAAATTTTTGCCTGGGATTGCAGTGAAGGGAAGACGAGTCACTGGATATTAAGGATGCTGGTCATGTGTTGTCACAGTGTTCACTTCCTGTAGTGGATGGATATTTAGAAAGAACCAAGAAAAATGACCTTAAAATGTTTGTTTGATACTAGTGGTCTTTTTCAGGGATGGGGTGTGGTGGTGAATTGAGTAATTTATAATTAAAGATCCATGAGATATAAAATAAGTAGCTGAGTCTTATTGGTTAATTTTAATCTCTCTGGAGATGTTAACAGTGGAAAAAAGTTTACCCTACTTCTATCCCTTATTTATAGAATTAATGAAATACACAAATAAAAGGAAGGTACCAAAAAGGAAGTACACAATCAAACTAATCTGTAAGAGAATTATCTAGAAGTGGCTGGAAAAGTATGGAAGGTCAACTGTCTGTATGTGTGCAGAAACTACAGCTGGTCCTTCACTACATCTGTATTTGTGTTTCTGTCCACTTCTACACAATATCATGCTCCATGCTCCTATAAGAATAAGCATGTTGTCACCTTGATTTGCTCAATGCCACTTCAGATCTTTTCTACAAATAGCAACAGGAGATGAGAAGAGCAACCACTTATTTAGGCAAGTAGAGCCTGTTTAATTATAGACATGAGGAAAAACCTAACTGTATTTTTTCTTGCTATGTTGTCTAGCAATCCCTCCTGCTGTTTTCTTAATCTATAAAGGTCTTCTGTGATAATATATGAATAAGCCAGAACTTCAATTACCTTTTTATAGTAGTGTCTTTATACTATAAATGGCTTGGTAAAGAAAATTATGTCTTACCATATTTTCTTCCGCATTATCAGCATTGCTAGCTCTCTCATCAGTAGAGACATGGCTCCTTTCTATAAGAAAAAGGAATTTTAAAAATTTCTTTGTAAACACCGAAATTCTCTTATTCTTATCCTCAATATAATGGTATTAGAATCACCTTGGTCACTTCTCCTTTAATGTCTTTCATTGAACAAATGGCTATAAATATATATTCAGTATAGAAACGTATCATCAGAAAAGCAGTAAGTTTGTATGGATGATACAGTCCCCCAAAAGGAGGAACAAAGGCAGTTGGACCATCCCAGCAAGTCCTGACTCTTTGGGATTATTATTGACCTGGATCCTACCAACTGCTAATAATGGAAAAGTCCTGGCCAAAGAGGGGCTGAGAGCAATCGATGGTCAGAGAAGAATGGGGTACGTGTCATTTCTCAAGGAAGTCCTCCTTCTGGGCTTACCTAAAATCTGGCCCTTTTATACATATCCTAGGCTAAGAACATTTTAAAATAGAATAATAGAACAGGAAATTTAAAAATAGAACATGAACCACAGTCATATGAAATCACAGCCAGAGAGCTGGAGGTAGGCAAGGTTTTGTGGCTTTTAGTGTAAGAGCTTCAAATATATATTCAACCCATCTAAATGTAGGACACTAGTATATATATACACACATATTCACACATACACACTCATATGAAGTGGCCAACACTGTGACAGAGTTTTTGCCCATATCTTCTGCCTACTCCCCCAGAACCAGAAGCCATTCTTCTGCTGTGGGAGGCTGACCTGGCTGGACTCCATCAGCAGGGTATCTATGCCTTTTGGCTCCTCTGATAGATGGTCTAGAGGTTCCTGAAAATCAGGCATTCATCCTCTGCTGCTTTCCTATAAAATTGCCTTGACCTGGTGGTGTCTTTCAATTGAAGATTATTCTCCTTACAAAGCAACTGGTTTTACTTGATTCTCTCCTTCTAAGTTTTGGGAAGTACTCCTTTGTCGTGTCCTTTCAGGTTTAAGGTTGGAGTCAGGTGCTCCTGGCCCTGGGGGACTGCCCTGTGTTCTGAGTTCCCCTTTAGAGAGTCCAGTGTGCCATGCATTTTCTGTTGGAAATTGACTTATGCAGATTTTCAATGCAGAAACTAGCTGTCATTCTTGAGCAGTGTATGTGGCATCCTCTCTCCCATAATTTGAACCTAATCTAATCACAAGTATCATCATATAGTACCATTGGGGGCCAAATTAGTCTGCCTGTGATCTCTTCTGGCCAGCTGGGGGACAGGAACTAGCCTGCCTATTACTACAAATGATGACAGGGTTAGAAATGGTGAAACTCTTGACATCTCCCTTAAAACTATCTTCAGTAATAGTTTCTGCTATAACCCAAATCCCCTAACTTCAGCATGGGCAATAGGCTACTACCAAGCAGAATAATATATGGAAGGGACATAGAATCCATCTCAACTTGTCAGAAAAGCCAGAGCTTCTCTGGAGGATGATAAAATAACGGAAAGCTTCTGGCGGCCTAGGCCGGCCTCTGCCCCAAGGTTAGCTAAGCAGTTTCAGGTGGTGCACACAAATCTATCTCACATGCCCACTTAGCACTGGAGCTCACTGCCAGGATTCCTCTGAACTCATTTGTGAAACAGAGAGATAAACTAGATCTAATGTTTCCCCAGAGTGTCCCTTCCAACTCAAATTCTGTTAATAAAAGATCTAAAAGTGTTTTAAGAAGTTCAATGATGTCTTAAGATATTTTAAATTACTGTAAGTAGTATGGGTTTATTGCATAAAATTTAGTTTGTAAAAATGACCCATATAAACAATGCAGTTTGATCAGCACCAGCTGTAGACCAAGCTCAGTAAGAGGGAACAGAGCCCAGGGATGGAAATAGTAAGCAAGGAGATAAGTATCTAGGTTCCTCCGAGGTATGAGGAAAGGGGAGAATCCATAGCACCATCACACCAAAGGCAACTTTTTAAAAGCCTTAGCTTCTTTTCAATATGTTTTTTTAATTTCAATATATTTAGGGAGCACAGTAGAGTTTTGTTATATGAATGAATTATATAGTGGTGAAATCTGGAAAATTCAGATCCATTTACATGCCCATCGCCCAGTACATTATAACC
This sequence comes from Loris lydekkerianus, assembly GCA_963574355.1. NCBI lineage: Eukaryota > Metazoa > Chordata > Mammalia > Primates > Lorisidae > Loris > Loris lydekkerianus. The sequence continues at coordinate 8,754 of CAUYPK010067755.1, read as the reverse complement.
AACATTCTATCCCTCATCCTCTTCTGAGTCCTCAATGTCCATTGCCCCACTCTGTATGACCATGTGCAGCCATACCTTAGCTCCTACATATAAGTAAGAACAGGTGGTATTTGATTTTCTATTCCTGGTTTATGGCACTTAGGATAATGACCTCCTGTTCCACCCAAGTTGCTACAAAAACATTATTTTGTTCCTTTAGCTGGTTTTTTTTCTTTTCCTTTGGAGGGTGAATGCTTTTTATCATTTTAATGCCAGATTAAAATTTTTTGTTAAAAAACCCACATAATTTTGATTTTACTAGTCCTATTATTAAAAATAGTAGAATAATGGAAATGGCTGTATGCTACAATCAATGTGTGTGTGTGTGTGTGTGTGTGTGTGAGAGAGAGAGTGTGTGCATGTATATAGGTATATAGTTTGGTGTGTCTCTGTTATTTAACTCAAAATCAATTCCTAGAAGTGGAATGGTTAGGTTGGTAGAAATAAAGCATTTGATACATTTTCTGAATGACTCCCCAGAAAATTCAAATCCATTTACATGTTCAGTAGCAACCTGTATCTTCGTGTTATTTTTAATACACAAGATATGTAACACCCAGGAGTAGAGCTCAAATTATTCATGAGCTATTACCTGTGCTGGAACTGTTACAGACAATTCTTACTGCCAAAATCAGAAGAACCACAAAAATTGGAAGAACCGCCCAAATCCCAAAATGTCTGTTCCGGGAAGCTGTTCCTTGGCTCAGTTCTAAATAAAACAAAGAAACAACGTCTGTGAACTGGAAGAAAAATTACCAAATAAGAAAAGTGTGGGTGGGTGTGGAGTACGTTTACTATTTTTAAAATCAATTATTTTTGCATTACAGGTAGGAGGCAGAATTCATATACATGATGAAAAGGTCCCTTAGAGATAAAACCAAGAGCCCATTCTGGATGGGAATGTTGGTCCTGAGCTTAGAAAGTATCTCCCAGGGTCACCATCTCTATTGTGGGAGGCCTGCAGATGCCATAATCCCATCAGAGCTTGGTGTAGGTAGGAGGAGATAAAAGAGTCTGATGCATTTTAAGTGTCTATTGTCTTATATGGTAATAAGAAAGTTAACATATTTCTATAAATGAATATTTATGACTGTAAACTAGTCCTATGTCCTATATTCATCTTGGAGAATGAAGTGAGGGTACAGTCCACTTCTGGCTTAGAGAAGACAGTATCTTAAGGAAACAGAATTAAAAAGTTCAGAAGTTAAAAAAAGTACTGAGTAGTTTGAAACCATGGTCTTGAGTTAGAGGTGACAAGTGACCACAGGGATGATAGATACATTAGTCCCCACATATCTATGGGGACATGTTCACTATCTATGGGGACATGTACATTCCAGTGGACTATTGACACCTTGGACAACATCTAACCCAGCACCTAACATAGATGAAGCATGAATTTCTTTTTCCTTAACCATTTTGTGATTGATTTGTTCTTACTGAAGATATTAGCAACCTCAGCATATGTTTTTGGTTTGGGATTTTTCCTCCTCTTCAGTTGAAAACTTTCACCTTTTCACTTTAAGGAAGCACTTCATGGCTTCTCTTGATATCTGAATTGCTAACATCATTACTCTTGCACTTTAAGTAAAATAAGGGTTTCCTGAACACAAGCATTGCAATCCCAAGATGATCAATCTAATAACTGAGATGTCTAGGAAGTGACAAATGTGTGGATAGTGTGGGGACGCTGGACAAAAGGATGATCCCCATCCTGCATGGGGCACCATGAGATTTCATCACCCCGAAGAGCATACGATTTAAAACTTATTATTATGTCTGCAATTTTCCATTTAAAATGTTCAAGCTATGACCATGAGTAAAAAAAAAACAATCATAGGCAGCAAAAGATAAAGGGGAGTCTACTAGCAGCACTTGGAGCTCCTCACAAATAACTGGAAGAACCTAAATTTTCTCCAGCAGCTTGTATAGAATTAGAATTGTTGAAATTGACATTGATGGAAGTAGGGACCTCAGAAGGCAGGAATTTGAAAACCCTGAGTTACTAAAGTCAGAACTCTGTTAATCTTGTGATCTACTAAAAAGTAGAGGAGCAAGCATCAGAGCACAAAGGCCAACTCAGTATGTTCTAAGTTTTGTTTGTTTGTTCTTTTTGCAGTTTTTGGCCGGGGCCAGAACCCACCACATCTGGTATATGGGGCCAGCGCCTTACTCCTTGAGCCACGGGTGCCACCAAAAAATAGTACATTCTAAAACAAATAGCTTTTGATTTGGTTAAAACTTTTGACATTTTTTTCAATTCTTTTTGCTTATTTAAATATATAGTCCCCAATTTGGTTGAATTCTGAAATAAGATGGAATGGAATCAAACCAAAATTGTGGGCATATATATTTAAATAAGCAAAAAAAAAAAAAAAAAGAAAAAGAAAAAATGTCAAAAGTTTTGACAAAGATATACGTATGTTCTTGAGTAAAGCAGTGTCTATTAGGAGACTTTGTAACATTTTACAATAGTAATATTTCATTCTGTAAATAAAAGGGTGTAAATCTACTAAAAACACATCAAACTTAGCACTTTCGGAAAGTAGGGTTACAGAAGGGGGACAATTTTTGGTTTTTATACTTCACTTACTCCTATGGACTTTTAAATTTCATACACAGTGTGTTTTTCTCTCTCCTCTCCTCCCCACCACCAGCCAGTGTTTTTCAACCTTTTTTTATCTCAGGGCACATTTTAACCTAGAGTTGAACTTACACAGCACTTCCTCATCTAGGTGCTCAGGATTGATACAGTGATATCATGTGATGAAAATGGTACTTTCCCTCTATGGCCCTCTCCAACTCACATATATACCCAATCAGGAAAAAATATCAGGCAAGTCCTAATTCAAGGGCATTGTATAAAATATCAGGCCAGTACTCATCAAAATTTCAATGTCCTCAAAAGCAATGCAGAACAGAGACATTGTCACAGCCAGGGGAAATGTAAGGAGACTTGGCAACTAAATGCAACATGGGCTCCTGGATCAGAAAAGACATGGTATATGCTAAGGACATCTGAATAAAGCATGGGCTGCAGTTAAACAAATAGCTCTATTTAAACAAACATCAATTTTATGAACATACTATCAAAGTAATGGGGTTTTGTGTGTTTTTTTGTTGTTTTGTTTTTGTTTTGAAACAGTCTCTGTCTCCCTGGGTAGAGTGTGGTGGAGTCACAGCTCAGAGCAACCTCAAACTCTTGGGCTTGAGCAGTCCTCTTGTCTTAGCGTCCTGAGTAGGTGGGACTACAGGCACCCTCCACCACCCTGGCTAGTTTTCCCTCCATTTAGCAGAGAAGGGGGTCTCACTCTTGCTCAGACTGATCTTGAACTCCTGAGCTCAAGCCATCCACCCACCTCCACCTCTCAAAGTGCTAGGATTACAGGTATGAGCCACTGCACTTGGCCATGAAGTAATATCTTGCAATAAAACATTGCTTTTTCCACCTGTTTGTGTCTTCCTAAAAGTCTATACAGCAGTCCCCCTTATCTGTGGTTTCAGTTTCCAAGGTTTCAGTTACCCAGGGTCAATTGTGATCTGAACATACTAAATAGAAAATTCCAGAAATAAACAATACATATGTTTAAATTGCATGCTATCTGAATCACATACTGAAATCTCATACCATCCTGCTCTGTCCCACCTGATGTGAATCTGCTGGTCCAGATATTTGTGTTACATATTCTGCTGCCATTAGTCATTTAGGACCCATCTTGCTCATCAGCATCCACTGTGAAATTGCAGTGTTTCTGTTCAAGCTATCCTTATTTTGCTTAAGAGGAGCCCCAAAGCACAAGAGTAGTGAAGCTGCCAATTTAGATATGCCAAAGAGAAGCCATAAAGTGCTTCCCTTAAGTGAAAAGGTGAAAGCTCTTAATGTAACTAAAAAAAAAAATCACATACTGAGGCTGGGAAGAACTATGGTAAAAAGGAATCTTCTACCCATAAAATTGTGAAGGAAAAAGAAATTTGTGCTAGTTTTTCTGTCGTACCCAAAATTACAAAAGTTATAGACGTTGGTGCATTATAAATGCTTAAGACAGAAAAGGCATTACATTTGGGGGTGGAAGACAGGAACAGAAACATGTTCCAACTGGCGGCACTGTATTGCACCAGAAAGCAGATGAAGATTTCAGCCAGGGATCCCCTGAAGTGAGTGACACCAAACCATTCACTGCTAGCGAGAGAGGGTTACACAGATTCGGTAGGAGGCTGGGACTGAAAACAGGAAATCCACTGAGAGGCTGCATCTGCTGACAACAAAGCTGTTGCTGCCTTCCAGACAGAGTTAAGAAGAAAGGATGTCATCCAACACCAATCTTCAACAGAGATGAGAGCGTGCTCTCGTGGGAGACAATCCTCAGTGGAACCTACATTCACAGAAGGACAGAGGCGGCGCTGGGGCGTGCAACATGGAAGAACAGATTCTCTCTGGCACTGTCTTGGTTTCAGGCGGCCTCTGGAATGTGTGTCTGAGGAACATGGGCTCTGAGGATAATGGTGGCACTACTCTACCTATGTGAAGGAGAGATTACATAGAAATGCTAAATTGACTTTCTAAAGTGTTTGACAGGCAATTCTCTCCTCCTGAAGAAAATTCTGCCATGTATAGCTGCTTTGCACTTTGTCCATGACCCTAAGATTCCCTTATCTGAGATTTGCCCAAGGTCACGTATTGATTTAGCAACAAAATTTAGCAAGAATGATTTCATTCCATTCAGTTCAGTGCAACCTTAACTGGGCAGATCTGCATTCTCAAATCTGAAATCTCTCCATTTGGGCCTCCTTTTCTAACATAGTATCTCCTGGGCAAGGCTACAAATGGAAAATTGTAATTAAGAGTAGAAAACCAAGTTCCCTGAGAGGGTAGTGTTTAGGGTACCAGGACTGTTTGCCTTGTTCTCCATTTTGCTAGGGTGTTTCTTGCTATGGGTCTTTGGCCACCCGGCCTTTTGGAATGAGATGCTCTGATAAGCCTCTTTCCTTTGGCAGAGATGAAATGGTCCTAATGTTTTGTTTTGCGTGAACTAAAAATTAGATATCTGGGTAGGAAGATGGGCCATATGTGGTCCTCGGGACATTTCTTCCTGATTATTTTTTTACATTCCAAAATGAATGCAACATGAGGCAACATTTTTAAAAATAGACTGTAGGCTTAACTGTATTTTACATAAAACTGACACTCTTACATTCTGGAGAAAAATAAGAGCTTCAAATGCATACCAAGTTTTTCATTCTATATTCTCAAAGTGGCAGGTCTACAAAGGGAGCATTACAGCTCAGTGTCTGGAATTTTCTAGCCGATTGAAGACCACATAACCTAAGGATGACTCTGTACTCTTTTCTCCATCTCACTATGACAATCACCAAAACTTTCAAATCTGTTATAAATAATTTTCACAATTATAATGATGGAATTATTAATTTTTTTTTGGGGGGGGGCACCGCCTGCGGCTCAAAGGAGTAGGGTGCTGGCCCCATATGCTGGAGGTGGCAGGTTTAAACCCAGCCCTGGCCAAAAACTGCAAAAAAAAAAAAAAAAAAAAGAAAGAAAGAGGAGGAAGAAATATTAATATTTTTTAAAACATACATTCCACTGACTTTAATACCTTATAAAATGGTACAAAGAGTTGTCCTAGTGGTCCATGAGGGGATATTGGCAGTTTAAGGGGGCATCCAACTCACATAGGAAGCCAGTGTACATTTCATGACTATGGTTGGTTGACTAGAAATATTTTAGGTAATGAATTTTGGCTGTTAACTATCAACACAGGCAATAATGGATTAGGCATACACTTGGTGATTCAATTATTACCTGGTGACTATTTCCCCCAAGTTCATAGACATTACTGTACCTACCTATTATTCAGCAGAGACCCAATTTTAACTTCCTCATGTGTCTATAGCCTCAACTTTCTAAAACCTAGGCCCTAAGGCACACATTAGGCATAGCAGTGAGCAGAAATCAAAGACACTTACTCTAGGATGTCATCAAAATATCTAGGTTTCCTCTTTATTTCTGCAGTCCTGAAATCCTGAAGAGGAAATCTGGGGGACTATTTTTTTCCAATAAAGGACTTTTGTATGGTTGAATGGAGGTTGTCTACATCCTGACTTGAAATATCCCTGTAGATAACATTGAGAAATACTAATGTAGTCTTTAAAAGCCAACCTCTCCTTATGTTAGTTACCTACCTCTAATGCTATAGCTAAAGCCCATCACCCCCACTTGCAACTTACCTATGTGCAGTGTGTGGATGGTAAGTAAAGTGTATTTGCTTGAAGAAATATTACATAAATATTCCCCACTGTCTGAAAGATTAAGATTGGTCAAATTCACAGAGAAGTCCCTCTGACTTATCAGCTCTTTGTTCAGTGACAATCGGGGTTCACTGATAATCATTTTTTGTGAGGAGCTCAGATATGAAGCCAGGACAAAGGACGTTCCATATTCCACTCTGGACCAAGTAACTCTGAAGTCTTGGTTTAGCAGAGAAAAATTGCTCCCAAGTTGACACGAAAGTGAAACACGTTCTCTTTGCTTATTATGAAGGCTGCCTAGTAACAATAGAAAAGCAAACATCACTGAAGATAAAAATTTCAAATGAATTTAAGTTACATTTAGAGGTTAGGGAACAAAGGTGCTAATAATATTGACATCTTTTGGAAAAGATACCTTTTTGAAAAGCAATTAGATATTGCTCAATTTATATTGTAGAATTTCTTGAAAGAAAAGTTTTACTACTACCATTTTCAAGTCTCCCACTAACATTAGCTCAGGCCTTCAAGGAAGCCAGGACCAGCTAGGGAAGTGATATCCCTGGGTTTAACTTTACCACTTGACAGTAAGCATTCGGGATCACTGCTACCAGTTATGAGCCTTTTAACTTAATGGTCTTCTTCTGTGTTCAAACACTGGTGCTGCTCAGGACTCCTGTCATGTTACTCTATGTACTCCTTAGAGATCTGTTAACTTTTTAATGATCTCAACCACTTCTTAATATCTTCCTCTAAATAATATCTCTTTTCCTGTATATAAGAATATTTCCAAGTGCATGCATGTAATACCCCCAGACTGAGCTCTTTTAGAAGATGGATTTTCTGCTGGGTATTCTCAGCTTGCCTCTCCACATCCAGCTTTATCTCATCCTTACCTTTCTGTAGGCTCCATGGACAACCATGAATGGTTCTACCTGGCTTCAGACTCACGTGGCTGCGGGGTGAGTGATGTCAAAGCAGTCCTTCTGAAGTGCAAATCCAAGGTCTCTCTGACACTTCAAATCCCTCCTTGGCACCATCCTATCTCCAGGACTGTTCATCTCTTACTCCTCTAGTTTCCCCCTCAACCACTTTATGCTTCCACAAATCCAGGCAAATTTATACCTCTATGTTTTTTGCCTGGAATGCCTCCATTCTCCTGGAATATCCTACTGCTCTTCTAAAATTCTTCCCTTATGCAACTTCCTTAAACACATATTTTGTAACAACCCCATTCATACCCAACTACAGTTGGGAAAAGAATTACTCACTCCCTTTCTATGCTATGTTTCCAATTTAGTTTTATTTCTATGTGTTTGTGCTAAATGCTATGAATCCAGAAATGAGTAATAATCCATGTTCTTGAGTTCACAGCCTGAAAGCCATAAAGCTTGGCACATAAAAGATTCCCAAAAAGACAAAACAGTACTGACCCTAAGGAACTGTTTGTGCTTCAGGACACTCAAACCTAAATAAACATGAGAAATTATTTTCCAAACAAAATATTTATAATCTAATGTTAACCTTTTCAACCCTTTCCCCATGCTTCTATTGCTGCCTGATGGAAAATGAAACTTGGGTGCTCATATCTTTAACACTGGACTTGTGTAATGGTGATGAATCATTCAGTATTTTAGTTTTTGCTATTTTGAGAATATGAAACCCAGGGGGAAAATAAAGGCTAGAAAAAAATAGCTAGTATTTTTCCCCCCATACAAGGGAGAGTGAAAGAAAATCTTTGTTTTGTTACTAATATGAAAAAAAAACTTTTCCTAGGAGTTGAATAGGGAGGTATCTAATTTTTCTGCCCCCTAATATTTCCTTAAATACTAATTTATAGATAAAGAAGGTGATCAGAGTTTGAATTTGTTCAAATAAATAAGAGGAAGTGTTAAAAACTGATCATGCTGGGACAGAGGTGGTGGACATAGAGATTAGTCAGAAAGAATACTACTAATTAGTTGATTTTTGTGTGTGTAGCTAAAAGATTGGGAAGAATTAGAGGTTGTGGCCTGCATCAGCATACCAGATTTTAGTCTGTACTAAAAAGCCATAGTATTCAAGACAGCATGGTACTGGCACAAAAATAGAGACATAGACACTTAGAATCAAATAGAAAACCAAGAAATGAAACTAACATCTTATAACCACCTAATCTTCGATAAACTAAACAAGAACATACCTTGGGGGAAAGACTCCCTATTCAACAAATGGTGTTGGGAGAACTGGATATCCACATGTAAAAGACTGAAACTGGACCCACACCTTTGCGCACTCACAAAAATTGATTCAAGATGGATAAAGGACTTAAATTTAAGGCATGAAACAATAAAAATCCTCAAAGAAAGCATAGGAAAAACACTCGAAGATATTGGCCTGGGGAAAGACTTCATGAAGAAGACTGCCATGGCAATTGCAACAACAACAAAAATAAACAAATGGGACTTCATTAAA
>CAUYPK010067754.1:0-31169 GCA_963574355.1 Loris lydekkerianus | reverse complement strand
TAGGCACCGTCCAACACAAATTCTTTATCTCACAGTTCTAGAAGTCAGAAGTCCAAAGTGGATCTCACTGAGCTAAAATGGAGGTATTAGCAAGCCTGGGTCCTTTTGGAGTTTCCGGGGGATAATCCATCTTCTTCCTTTGGCAGACACACTCACTCCTTGCCACATCTGTAGGAGATGCCCCAAGGATTCTTCAGCTAAGACAGTATCCATCATCTATAGAGCATTTGCATACACCTGGCTCTGTGCTCAGCACTGTCCCTCTCTTCATCCTTACCTACCCTAGTCTCCCCATTTTACCGAAGAGGAAACTGAGTTACCAGGCAGAGATCACTCAGCGACCAGGCGGTGAAGCCAAGGTGATGACAACTGATCAGATACCGATCGCCCCCTTCCTACGCATCAGCCATCCTCTGTGCACTAAGCTTCCTGCCTTCACGGAGCTTCAGTGCAATGAATAGTGACCATCAGCAAAGAAACAGGAATCAGCCTACAGGAAAAAGTAGAAGAGAAATGTTCATAAATAAGGAAAAGTAGGCTATAGTGAAAAGAAATTGAGTCTGGCCAAGTGTAAAGAGAGACGTGGAGAGCAGCCCCAGGTCAGCCCAGGGAAGGATGGCTACTGTGTGAATTAATGAGAAAACCTTTTTCTATGTAACATTCATTCATTGATTCCCATGCACACAGCTACCATTATGCTTGTTATTAGTGATAAATGTTCTGTTCAATGCATGCTTGTATGGAAGTCACTGTAGCCATGTAAAACATCGAGGGTCCAGTGATTGATTATATGCCATATTTAATGAGACAGCTTGATTCTTTCTTCAAGATGAAATGTTTGGTTTTCAAATCAGTGTGATCAGTGAATCTGGCCTGTGTCTGTGGAGATTCTCTCAAGACTTTTTCTTGCGGATGCACCATCTTCCTTTTGTCTCCAGGATATATATGAACTGGTAGCTGGTAGACGCCAGGAGGAGATGGCAAATGTGAAGAAAGGAGGACTGCAGACCTTAGACCAGAGCCAGTGTGGTGCTCCCGGACGTGTCCCACAGATCAGATAGCCTTAGATAAAATCAGAGCAGCCAATTTAATTTTCCCGGTTATGACACGGTGCCTTTTTTCCTCAAAATAAAATCCTATCTCCTTGAGCTAGAGTTCCCCAAAGGATAAGCCATTCTCTGAGAATAAATGACTTGGCTTTGGAAATGCCACTGATATGCTCAGACCTTTGAGATATCATTTAGTTCAGGGAAACAGTAATACATCATCATTATCAATAATAAAAGTAAGTCGCCCACCTTGTGTGCTGAGCACCGGCCAGGCATTGTGGCCAAAGTCATGGTCCTTGCCCTTGAAAACTTTGTCATTCATGTACAACAGTACATGGGCATTCAAAATAAAACAAAACGGGGAACATAACCTTCATATTAGTCAAAGTAGACTAGACACTGTAACAAACAGCCTTTAAGCCTAAAGAAAGGCTTCTGTTTTTTCTTGCTTATCTCCCAGTCTAAGGCAGACTAGCAGAGGGGCTATGCTTTACATTTATTTGGAGAGCCAGTTTGCTTCCTTTTTTGGGAAATAGAAAGTGTGGAGGGTTTTATTACTTGAGAGTTTGGGGGGCCACGCCAAGTTCGTAACTTCTGTACGTATTCCATTGACCAGAATCAGTTGCACAAATTCATTCACTGCAAGGAACCCTGGGAAGTTCAGTGTAGCTGTGCACCCCCAGAATCCAAGGAAACAGGATGTGGTGAACACGTGACATTGGCTTCACACACGTTCCCTTGGTTGCAAGCAACAGAAACTGGTTCTGGCTTCAGTGCCCAAAAGAAGCTCCTAAGGAAACACTGGGCTGTGTCACAGATCCAAGGAAAGAACTAAAGGGAAGGGTAACAAACCTCCCAGACCTTCACAGCTAAGCCTGCAACTTTCTGGTTGGAGCAGCAGCTTTTTCATAACTAGGCTGGAAAGTTCTTTGAAGTTGGAGTTTTGTTTACATCCATTTCCATCTGAGCCTTGAACCAAAGAGACACAAGAATCAGATGAGGCCCATGGACGGCATAGTTTGCCCTTAAGAGGATAGTGGAGCTTCCTTCTCATTGTCCAGTCACTCACTTAGTGACAGGGCAGCTGGACAGCTGAGGGTCTGGTTTCCCAGAAGCAGGGTGCCTTCCCCGTGGGCAGAGAGGATACAAGGGTGGGAAGTTTCCTGCCAAATATCCAAGAAGGCAAACTCCCTCTGTTGGTCCCAGGAGTTACGTGGAAACAGACAGTGGGGTTTGCCCTGCATCTGTCTCTGTGACTCTCGGTTCCACATTTCATAATCCCAGAATCTGATTACCCCATCTTAGATTGCCCTGTGAATCCGCCAACTCCGCCATGGGAGAGAGTCATGACCCAGAGCCACTGGGCCTGTGTCTCTGCATCAAGGGTCCCTCCCAGAGATGAACACCCAACCTAAAAGGACTCTTTCCCTGCAGTGCAAAGTGATCAGTGACAGACACAGAATTAAATACACAGGTGATCTTCAAGTAGGAGAACTAGGGAATTGGGGGTGACTCTGGAAGAGGTTCAGCAGGAGTGGGAAGTAAATCAGAGGTGAGTGGGAAGTATCCTACTCAGGCAAGAGTGAAGAAATTTGCATGGCATTTTCTCCCAATTTTAAATATGTTCAGGGTCTTTACATTCTAAAAGAGGTTCTTTTATTACCAGTTGTTTGGTTTTGTCATTGTTCTCAGTGTGAGAGCAATAGTGTTCATTACAGAAAAGTTCCCAAATACTAACAAGCCAATGATTTTTTTTATTTTAGAGTTGCTTTTAAGGGTGAAAATTGGTTGAACATGTAAATCAAGTGACAAGAGGGACTGGTTAAATGAAGGACAGTGGATTCATCCAGTCCACTAAGATAGCACTGCTGAAATGAACAGACCCTACGCTCTGAGTTAAAAGGGGTAGGATAGATAGGCCACACTGTGCAACTACAGAAATGGTATCGTTCTGTTTGAACACGTGTGCGTGTGAACGTGTACTAAATATGAGGAGATATACAATGTGTCTGTGTGTGCTTGTGTAGGCAGAGGGGGGAGACACACTTCATCACTGTCAGCACTCACCTCCTAGGGGGAGCCTGGGGAACAGTGGTGGAGAGTCCTCAGTTTCCACTTAAAAAAAAAGACTGTATTATTTTTATCTTTCTTACAATGACCAGATATTCAATAATAAAGCATTTTTAATGTCCACCTTAAGTCTGCTGGAAAATTGGGACTTGTGCAGCATTTCATCCCAAACCTTGCAATTTAGATACCTAATAGTCTAATTGATTCTCCGGGAGGTTAATCGATCACTTTACATCATGCTGTAAAGGTTTATTTTTCTTCAAGAGATGGAAATTGACTGGTTCACTTTTTTAATGATTTATAAAATTTTTTTAGTCACAAGAGAGTTACGCCCGTGTGTTCATTCTTCGTACCGTGGTGAGAATTTGTACACACCTCTGCATAGCCTGACTATATTTTCTTGTGGTTCTATGTGAACGTGAATGTCCTCAACCCTACACTTTGAACTCTGTAAAGAAAGGGACCCTCTTTCTGCATTATTGTATCCCCAACACCCAGCACAACTTTTAAACTAGATGTTCATTAACCACCGATTAAATGGATGTATAAAATAATAATGAAAGAGAAAATTATAGTCAATTTCTCTAGGGAAAAAAAAATGTTTCTGTGCATGGGAAACTTAAAAGAGTAAAGTATGTATTTGTGAAATAATTGGAACACCGTTGTGAAGCATTTACTATGATACCATGGCTTGATTTAATAGGTTGTGAGCTTTCTTACGATCTAATAACCAGATCATGGATGATAGTATTAGTTGAAATAGTAGTTTAAAACCTGCCTTGTTGCAGGTTTCATAGAACATGTAAATCACGTGTGGAGGAGAGGAGAAATTTGTCAACTCATACAGTCACAAAATCTGAGCAGTAAATTCTGAATTCAAGGATGGCTATTAAGGGGCTCAAAGGATGTTGCAAAAAAATAAACAACACCTTCTGTCTCTACCTTAGTCTGTGGGGTTTCTTCAAGAGATGGGCCTTGACTGTGGGGTTGCAAATGGCCACTCCCAGCTCCAGCTTGAGCCCCTTCTACTTTCAAGTCTAGCAGAGGGGAACTTCTCCCTAAGCCTTCTAAAAGAAGTATGCCCCAGAACTGAAGCCTAACTTAGGTTACATGTTCAGCCTGTGGCCATGGGAATAGAAAGCCCTGATTGGCCAGGCCTGAGTGGCAAGGCAGGTTTTTAACTAATATTTCAACTGATATTATGATCCATGATCTGGATGGCCAGCTAGAGGTGAGGGGCAGAGTCAACCCTGCCCCGGCTCCACCTGCACTAAGAATAAGGCCCACATGATGCCCTGAGTAGAAAAGGGACTGGGGGCTAGGAAAGTGAGTGAAGCCATCCTCTGAACTGTACTCCAGGCTGGAGAATTGATTGGTGGCCATCATAGAATCACACTGGTCCCCCAGTTTGCTTCACAGGGCAGTAACAGTAACTGCTCTTTAGAGACAAGCTCCACCTGAGATCATAAACTAAATATTCTGGTAAGATTGGTATAAAAATTCACACCATCCTCTTGGAAAATGATATCAAAATATTAAAAACCTTAAAATACTCATACCCTTCGTCCTGGTGATTCCATATACATCTGGGATCTATCATTCAAAAAAACAACAAAAAAATGACACCCAAAGTATACATAAAGCTCCCTGAATAAAGATGTTCATTGCAGTGCTATTTAAAGACATCAACATTTTTAAAAACACTGCAAATAACTTAATGCCCAAATAATAGAAGAGAATTAAGTAAATTATAAAACTAATATTTTATGTTTTACACAACCCTTAATGTACAGGAATTATGTTGGTAAATGGTATTATATAGGAAAAGTAATACTACATTTACCATGATCTCCTTAATATTGGAAAACATTCTATATAATATCTCATGTTAATGACTGTTTGCTTCCAAAATACAATGTTTTAGGACAAAACTAAAAATGTTGTACAGGAAATCAGGCCTATGATGTTCAGGCTAGTGGTGAGCACGTCCAGGGACACTCAGCAAAGATCTTATAGGTGGCCAATTTACTGGTTTCATATGGTCCAGCCACAGAATATATGGTAAGTAGTAAATCTAACCCAACTTGCCAATGGTGATAAGCAGAAAGCTGCTGACATCAGGGTAAAGTTTTCCAGCTTCAACTTGTGAGTCGAAGGCATTTTAAGCACCTTTACAGAAAGGTGTCAACTGACTGGGCAAAACCAGATCTGATTCCATGTGCACTCAGCCACCAGCGACCTTTGGGAACTTCAGAGCTGGTGGAGCTGGAATTGAAACCAAAGGCCCCTGGGAGGAGCTGTCAGAACACATCACATCCCACTTGCCATCCTGGATTTCAGTGTAGGCCTTTACCAAACTGTCCAACAGAACTAATCTTTCCTAAGTTAGGGGCTCAGAAGCCACTTAGAAGTTAAAGAAACTCCAATTAAAGATGCCCCAGGGAGTAAACAGCTAACAGCCCTTCGAAAATACTTAAAAGTTTTTGTGAGAACTAGCACTGAGCTATTAATATTTACCATGTAAACTTACGACTTTAGCAGAAAAATAGAGATTCCCTGTTGCTTATTTGTTCTTTGCTCCCTGTGGTATTTTTTAATTATTAGTTGGTATAGCCAACTGTTGGCGAAGCTGTCACACGGGTAGGACTATTTCTGTGATTGTAAACACCTTTTATTTTTGTTACTGAAGGTAGTTCCATTCAGACTCTCTGTGGGAGTGATTAAGAAACCAATCCAAACTGGTTTAAGCAAATAAGGAAAATTAAGGCCTTCATTAGCTGAAAAGTCTGTGGGCAGGGCTTGCTTCAGACATGGCGTGATGAAGTGGTCCCAGAAGAGTCGCTGAAAACCATTTCTCTTTCCTCTAAGGTTCAAGCATAATTCAGTAGATTGGCTTCATGCTTAGACAGGCTTGCCCTGCACACCCCTGCCGTGGTCACGAGATGGCCCCCCTAGCGGCCCCAGCTAAATACCTCCAGGCTCCTGCTATAGGGTCACAGAGCTTCTGTCCCCTGCCTGCCAAACACAGGGCCTGGCCCGGTCTTGATCTAATCATTACACACCTCGAACAGATGGACTGACTTGTCCATCTCCCCTCACCAGCTCATTCCAGAGTTCACTGCAGAGAAGGAATCCAACCCAAAGCACACAGGCAGAGAAGAAGAGAGAGATAGGACACCAAAATAAATGTGGGGTGCTACCTTACAGAAGAGGATAGTGGTCTGACCAAATCAAGCAGGTCCATCCAGAAGGCAGGCTAAATAAACAGGGCTGCCATTTCCCAGCCTCGGTACTCTTCATCTTAGGAGCAGAGCTGTTTGGTTGGTTTTCTGAACATATGAACAGGGTAGCTAAATATCTATCAAATGTTGGAATGAAAAACGTGTGTAAGGCTGGACAATTAAGTTTGCAAACTCACCCTGGAAGAAGTGCTTGCTACATGGCTGCCTGCTGAATGTCTCTACACTCGTTTTCAAGCTACTCTCTAGGAAGCTGTGCACCGATGCCGGCCCCTAGTCTGCCCTTCAAAGCAACTTTGGAACTCTTTTCCTGGAATGGCCATCAGAACTGTTGTTGCACAAGGTCTGACAATTTAATTTGTGAACTCATCCTAGAAAAAGTGCTGCATACCTCATTGCTGCATATCACAGTGGCCACCAGATGACCAAGGGGAGGACTTCAAATGTGATTTTCAGCAGTGAGGGGTGTAGCACTTTTCCTAGGATGAGTTCATGAACTTAAATGTCAAACCTCATATATCAAAAGAAATGATAGTACAATATTGCTTGTATTAAATTTATCAGATCATGGTTGGATTAAATGCATCTTACAAATACAGGATGGACATGACGTCTGTGTGCAATTTAGAATAATTTAACATAGTAAAATGCACTGGGCACAGTGGCTCATGCCTGTAGTCCTAGCACTTTGGGAGATCGAGGCAAGTGGATTGCCTGAGCTCCCAGGTTCGAGACCAGCCTGGGCAAGAACAAGACCCCATCTCTAAAAATAGCAGGCATTCTAGAAGGCACCTGGAGGCTGAGGCAAGGGGATCGCGTGAGCCCAAGAGTTTGAGGTTGCTGTGAGCTATGACGCTACGACACTCTACCAAAGGTGACAAAGTAAGACTCTGTCTCCAAAAAATAAAAACAGTAATTGCACATAAACTCTGTATGGGCACCCTGTATAATATCATATAAGATTAAAATTACTTGAAAGAAATATAGAATAAATGACTCTAAACCTCAGTTTCTTTTTTCTCCATCTGTAGAATGGGAAGAATAATTGAGCTGTTTGCTGAAATGATTAACAGGATTTCCGTAAAGTACAGTAATTCAAATGTGAGTTCCTAGGGCTCCCACATTGGTCCTCAACCCACCATCAAACTTAACTTCATTTTGAGATCAGCTTCATGAGATCACTGTGAAATGACAGATGGGGTATGAACATGCACGTACAGTGTGCACCCAAGCCCAGGAAATGGAACATTCTGGAATCTATCAAATGTTCTCCTGAATAGGTGCAGTAAATAGGTTCTATCCCCCAGCCATGTCCAATCTCTGAATAGTGACTCTGGGCAGATTCTTAAGGCACATTTATAGGCAATAATGCTGTGACTGCTGGGAGACCCTGCCCTCCGTGGAGGCGTAGGGAGAAAGAACACACTTGCCACCTTTCCAAAGCAATGACCCAAATCTAAATGCCCCTTCTCCCTTTGTTTTTGTGCTTTGCAGACTCTGGAAAATCCCAAGTATGAACTGATCATTGAAGCTCAGGATATGGCTGGACTGGATGTCGGATTAACAGGCACAGCCACAGCCACCATCATGATCGATGACAAAAACGACCACTCCCCAAAGTTCACCAAGAAAGAGGTAAACCTGCTGAGCGCCACTGTTGCAGTGACAGCCATGGTTGCTGGTCGACATTAATTCCACGTGTCACAATCTTGCTGGTTCCCTGTGTGCAAAATCAAAATTCTCCTTTATGGGAGAGAGGATGGTGTTTTGCTGGAATTCTTCCTGTTTTTATCTTGCGTGTTTGTGTCTGTGTGTGTGAAACTAAAATACCAGAGCATTGTGAGAACAAAAGCGCTGAATCTTATGAAAGTCCATAAGAAAACAACTTTTAATGCCCAAGTGCCATTTTCATAGTTTTATCGGTGCTATTTAGCACTGAGTTATGAGAGTCCCATTGTGATTTTACCATAACAATAACTACTTTTTCCAGCAAGTACAGATTGAGAAGCCAGAACAGCAGTGAGGAAGCAGGACCGACTTTCTTGTCAATAGCAAAGTAGCCCAAGAGCTTATAAATAACAACCCACAATGTAGCCCAAGAGCTTATAAATAACAACCCAGTTTGTCTGGGAGCACTGTTATTTATGCCCAGCTCCTGTGCTTTTATAATTGTGGATCATGACTGTTGATTTTCATTTACTCCAATGGAACGATGTTTGGAGGAGGGCCGAGAATGCAAGATGGCACTCAGTTGTTGTATTTGTACCCAAACTGCCATTCGCACTCTGCAGTGTTCTGAGATCACAGCTTCTTTGGTGTCAGGGCCAGAGCTCTGGCCCTTCACTTCACCCTGATGCTCGCCAAGCCCTTACTGCATCCGCCCCAGCCGTTTCCACCTAGAGCCTCATTTGACTGTGTGAGCAGAATTTTGCATTGTACAAATGAACTGACACAGAGAACAGCTACAATGTGGTCATGGGCAGAGTAAACGGGAGAAGCAGGAAGTGAACCCAGTTCTGTTGCTCAGAAGCCGTGCTCCTCCCCTCGGCACCACACATCCTTGCCTGCCACTGGTGTTTACACTCTCCAAGGCGGTCAGGGAAAAGGCTCGTGTGCGACCCTGAGGTCGCCCCACACTCTCTTGAGGAACCCCAGGGCTAGCGCAGTGGCTTGAGATGGGTAGACCAACTCTCACAGCCTCCCAGGTCCTCCACAGCCTCTTCTCCACGGCAGCCCTCTGAGATTTATCCAGGAGGTAGACGCTCCCTTCTCCCAGTGGTGTCTCGGGAGCTCAGGATTGCAGCCTCAAAACAGCAAGGCCCACAGCAGCCTGGCAAAGCACTGTGCCCTGACTCCCCAGCAGCATCCCTGTGGCTGCTCGCACAGGTGGCTCTGCCCGTCCACATTTCCCAAACTAGTTTCCAAGAAACTAGTCCCAAAAATCATACCATGGGGGCATGTAAAGCAGAAGATCTCAGGGTGAAACTGATGTGGGGAGCACTGGGCTGAATGGTTTAAAAGCTTTATCTAAGTGCCGGACTTCCGGTTAATGCAGTCCTGGAGGACAGGTGACAGAATTTCTAAAATGTATCACTATGAGGACAGGGCAAGAGACAAAATCAAGAAAGGCCAAGAGAAATCTGTCAGAAGAATTCTGGTGAGGACTTAGCAGATGGAGTGGTCTCTGGGGTGGGGAAGAGGAAGGCTAACAGAACATGCTTGGAACAGTGAAGAAACACAGAGCCTGTGATGGTGGAACCAAAACAATTTCTAGAGACAAAGGTCAAGTTCAGCTATTCCAGAATAGAAATGGTGACCGTTTGGAGTTGAAGATGTCCAGGATGATGTCCTGTACAAATTTCTGCATAGATGGGGACATTTCCTAGGGAGCTCATAAGAATATATCCTAGTCAGGCCGGGCATGGTGGCTCACACCTGTAATCCCAGCACTCTAGGAGGCCAAGGCAGGTGGATTTCTTGAGCTCACAAGTTCGAGACCAGCCTGAGCAAAATCGAGACCCCCCCATCTCTACTAAAAATAGAAAATCTGAGCAAGAGGATCGCTTGAGCCCAAGTCAGAAGTTGCTGTGAGCTATGATGCCACAGCACTCTACCCAGGGTGACAGCTTGAGACTCTGTCCAAAAAAAAAAAAAAAATCCTAACTGGAAACATAAGGGTTTTTTTTAACTCTATTTGATGTGACCTTCCATCTCCAGAGAAATGCATTTTTTTTATCTGTTCTATAAATCTGTTTAAAAGAGGAATTGTGATTGCAATTAACAGAGACTGGGAAAACACTGTGTTTGACAAGAGAGAGATCATTTCTCTCACATCGAAGTTTGCAAGTAGATAACCCCAAGCCAGTCTGGTGATGTCACAACATCATCCATTTCCCAGACTCCACTTGTCTTTCTGCTCCAGCTTCCTCAAAGCTGCCTCATGCTACAAAAGGCCACTGTGGTTCCAGCTAAGTGTTCCATGTCAGACAGAAAGAAGCAGGGGAGGAGAAGAGGGAAGGAGGACCTGTACCTAAGTAAATGTCCCTTGAAGAACTTCCCTGAAAGCCCAGGTGACTTCT
This sequence comes from Loris lydekkerianus, assembly GCA_963574355.1. NCBI lineage: Eukaryota > Metazoa > Chordata > Mammalia > Primates > Lorisidae > Loris > Loris lydekkerianus. Next base: position 20,732 of record CAUYPK010067754.1, on the reverse strand, counting down.
GCCTGCGTCTCCTTAACCTCTCCTGTCTGTAAAGGAGACTGAGAAATAACTCCAAGTATCTTCAGTTGTCACATTGCAACCCTCGACAATATATAATAGTTGTTATTTAAGGAAAAAGTTTTGTTTTGTTTTGTTTTGTTTTGTTTTGTTTTTGCAGTTTTTGTCTAGGACTGGGTTTGAACCCACCACCTCCAGCATATGCGGCAGGCACCCTACTCCTTTGAGCCACAGGCACCGCCCAAGGAAGAAGATATTTTTAAAAGTTATTTTTAAAAGTAAATTCTTAGTTCAAGATTGGCTCAATTTGTTTATTCCCATTGTGGTCACTTACACTGACCGTACGCTTACCGAGAAACCGGGGTCACATCTCTTGTCTGCGCTGCTACATCCCAGTAGGCCTTCAATAATTCAGTATTTGCTGAATGCTTCCCAAAGATAATTTTAACTTGAGAACAGTGTCATTGTATATGATGAACCAAGGTTGTACTTAAAATTGCTACTGATACATGAAATCAATGTTTAGTCATTTACTTTCATGGAAACACTAGCTTCCCTGTGGAGAATTCTCTGTGAGTTTTCCTAATAGCTTGCACACATGAGTCCAACTAAATGTTAGTTTTGAATTTCCTAGGTAAAGTATTTTGAAATGATCTTTGGGAATCTAGTTAAACTCTCCAAACCCAGTGTTGGAAATATAGACAAGAATCTCAGTCCCATGTAGAGCCAAGTGACTTGTTCCTTCCTGTCTCGAAAGTGGTTTTTTTTTTCCTTTCTTTAAAAATGAGAAATGACTTTGAATTTGTGTCTAGAACATAGTTGATACCCAACAAACACTTCCCAAATAACTCATGCTTTGACCATGGGAAGTAATGCACTTCCTATTAACTTTAAGTGAACGTGTTCGCAAATGATTATAAGAGATAAAAAAGAGAAATTGAGCATTTTTTTCCTTTATTCAATCAATTTTCAAATTGTGCCTTAAAATGGCAATTGGTAATTTTTAGTGTATTAACAAAGTTCTGCGACTATCACTACTAATTTCAGAACATTTTCTTCCCATTGAAAAGAAACTGTGTACCCATCGGCGGCCCCTCCTCGTTCCCTTTTCCCCATCCCCTGGCAACTCCTGATCTACTGTCAGGTTCTGTGGGGTTCTTTATTCTGGACATTTTATATGAATGGAATCATATAACATGTGGTGCTTGGGACTGGCTTCTTTCACTTAGTGTGATGTTTTCAAGCTTTATCCATGTTGTAGGACCTCCCAGGAGTTTATTCCTTTATCTGACTAATACTCCATTATATGGACAGGCCACATTTTGCTTGCCCATTCATCCACTGAGGGGCATTTGGGCAGTTCCAACATTTTGGCAATGATGAATATGCCACTATGAACATTTATGTTCAGTCCACTGAACTGTCACCTGCCTTTTCTCTCAATTCTTCAATCGCAAGAATGGAAAAGAAGTTACCCGTAACGTTGCCCTAAATTAATAGGCTATAATTTCTTACTTGTCTTATGGAAACAATCCAAAATGCCTTTCTGAATTGCAGTTAATATGGTTTCTTCAAGGTTTGTCAACTTCTTTTGAATAAATATGTAACCGTCATACAGAAAAGTACACAAATCCTGAGTGATTTAATTCTCAACAAGCCAAGCACAGAATCCAAATCAAGAGATAGAATATGATCCCCAGCTCAGAGGCTTCCTTGGGTTCCTGCTAATCCCTCCACCTGCTCTGTACAACAACTCCTCTCCCAGCATTCCCTATAAATTAGTTTTTCTTGTTTTTTATCTTTACACAAGTGGAATCACACCACATGTACTCTTGTGACTACCTCTGGTGATGTTTATCTGTGTTGTTGCCTATCGCCATGATCTACTTGTGTTCACCGTTTTTGCCTACCCCAAACATTTCATTTCTTTGATAGATATAAGATAATTCACATTTCTATTTCAATTTGATAAATTATGTTTTTCTAGAATTTGTCCATTTCATCTTTTTTTTCTCTTTTTTCTTGATTAGTCCCAGGAGTCTATCAATTTTATTAATTTCTTCAAATAAATGACTTTTTATTTTGTTGATTTTTCTCTTTTATATTTTTTTTATGTCTTTCCTTCTGATTCTTTGGGTGTCATTTGCTATATCTTTTAAACTTCTCAAAATGATATTTAAATCACTGATAGTCTTTCTTTTTTTCTAGCATATGAATTTAAAACTGTATATTTTCCCTTAAGCATAGCTAAAATTGCATTCCATACTGTATAATGTGATGTTCAAAAATATTTTTGCATTTTCTTCATATTCCTTTTGTGATTCATGGTTTTCTAGAAGTATATTGCTTAATAAGATATATTTGGAAGTTATCTTACTCTTTGCTGTTAACAGCTAGCTTAGTTCCACAGTTGTTAGAGAACATATTCTTTAAAATTATAGTCCTTTGATATTTGTTAGGACTTGCTTTACAACCCAACATATGATCAGTTTTGATAGATGGTTCATATGCACTTGAAAATCATGTTAATTCTACATTTGTTTAGAATCATGTTTTATATGCAACATTAGTTAAGGTTTATAATTTTGTGCTTCAAAACTTCTACATGTTTTATTAATCTGTTTATCAGTGAAAGAATAGACATAATAGCTATAATTATAAATATATCTATTTCTGCAATTCTATCAATTTTTTTCATTATTTGATGCTGTCTTATGAGGTATACATGCAAATTTAAAATTGTTATATGTTCCCAACATATTGACCCTTTATCATTATCAAACTTACTTCTTTATTTATGGGAATGCTTTTGATTTAACATTTACCTTATCTAGTATTATAATTCTTACCTTTCTTTTGGTCAGTATCTTCATAGTATATTTCTTTCTGTCATTTTTTTTTCTCAAATTTTCTGTAATCTTATATTTAGAATGTATCTTTTATAAATGGTGTATATTGTGGGTTTTGATTTCTTTGAATCAATTCTGGTAATCCTAGTCTTCTTACTTGAATTATTTTGTCCATTTACATTTATTGCAAGGACACTATATTTCTTTTTAAATCTACCAACCTAACTATTTGTTTAATATGCTCCTTCTTGATGTGCTTCTTTTGCTCTTATATCTTACCACATGTTTATTTATGTTTTCTTCTTACGACTTTCTGAACTACTTGTGTATTTTCTATAATTTCAGATTCAGCTCTAACAACTTATTAGTTATACTTCCTTTTCATTTCTCCTACTGGTTTTGGAAAAACTACAGCATATATCTCTGACTTACAGCGTTTACTATAAATTAGCATTTTTACTACTTGCTGAATAATGCAAGGACCTTAGAACAGTTGAACATTTTTATTTCTTTTTGAGATATTATCCTCATGTTTTAATTCTGCATCTATTTTGAATTTCACAAAAATACTATTGTTTTATTTAATAGAAACCTTTTCTACTTATTTGCCCTTTATATTATTATTTATTCTTTCCCATTTCTGTGCCCCCATGTGGGGTAATTTTCCTTTTGGTTAAAACATTACCTTATTTTAAAAATAGTACAGATTGTCTGGTGACAAGATCTCTCATTTATTGTTTGTCTACAACCCTTTTGTTTGTTTGTTTTGCCTGAATTTTTTTTAAGTATATTTCTATTGGATGTAAAATCTTTTTTTTTTTATTAAGTCTTTTGTACATAGATCATAAATACATTTATGCTCATTTCAGTGTGTTGATTATCTGTACAAATTGGAGTGCTTACATCATACTATTCAGCATAGCTTTCATCTCATTTACCCAATTATAGCATTAGGACATTTGTGTTCTACACATGGACAGAACCAACTTGTACTTGCAATGTGCTCCATAGTTGTGGTCCCCCTACTATCCCACCCACACCCCTCCCCATCCCTTACCCTCCCCTTCCCTCTAAAATCTTAATTGACAGGTTTTTTTTTAATAGCACTTTGGAAAGAGTGATAGTTTATTATCTTTTTATGTCTATTATAGTTTGTCACTGTTACTTTTTTCTCCTTTTTAAGAAATGTGTCTTTTTTCTCTGGCTGCCTTTAAAACTTTTTTTGTCTTTACTTTTAGCCATTTTACTATGACACATTGAACTGTGATTTAATTTGTATTGACTATACTTATTCCTTAAATATTTCCATTTATAACCATATCGCTTCAAATATTTCTTCTGACCCATTTCTTTTCCCCATTCTAATTTACACACACATACATACACATACACATATAATAAAGATGTGTGTGTGTAAAATATATTGGCTTTCTATGCTTCTGCTGACCTATTTTATTAAGATCATCAATCCTCTTTTTGGCACTGTCAATCTACTATGCATCGACTGACTTTTTTATTCACTTATTATATTTTAAATTATGTAACTTGTACTTCTGTTTTGAATAGAATTATCTGCTGAGACTGTTCAGCTTACATACTTTCTTGAATATTTTAGTCAAGTGATTTAAAATTCAATGTCTGATAACTCCAGTATCTAGATTACTTCTAACTCTGTTTCCATTTTTAGTATTTTTCTCTTGGCTTTGGTCACTTTGTTATGGCTCCCTGGCTGGCATATGAAAATGTTTAAAAATAACTTGAGACTCTGGCTGGTGATTCCTCTAGAGAGGATTCCTTATTGCTTCCAGTGAACACATAAGAGCATGAACAGGTGACTTTAAATCTGTCAGAGACTGAGTTGGTTCACAGGTGGGTTTCACTTTTTCACGAGGACTAGTCTTCCCAGCTTCCCTTCCTCCCTGGACACAGCTTCCCTGGCATCCTAAATGGAAGTCTGGTTACACTCACAAGGGCTCATCTACTTGGGAAGACTTTGAATTTCCCTTGACTTCCCTTCCCAGTCCCTTGACTCTGCTAAAGGCTCTACATGGCTTACTGACTCTTAGCCAGCACTTCCTGCTCAGATGCTTAGCCTCTCATCCCTGAGTCCTTACCATTTGGTAAATATCTTGAAGGTAAAGATTCTGTAGAGCATCAGCCTCACTTCAGTGAATTTCACTTCTCTCCACGATCCTGGACTCTCAAGTTCTGGCCACCTTAGTCACTCCTCAGCACCTTCAAATAGTGAAGGGTTTCATATTAAATCTGTGTTCTGAAGTTATTCTAGATTTGAGGGTTGGTCTAGAAGCTTGTCCTAATTATCATAAACAGAGAAAAAAATCTGCGGTAGTTTTTTGATCTAGGGTATCAGGAAGAAAGCAACAGACACTGTGCCTACGGAATTCATTCTAGCACAAAGCATAATAATTTCACTAAAAATATTTGCAGAAGTATAATTGAATAGTTTGACAGTATCCCTCCCATCTCCTACCAATTGCTTCAAAATTAGCTTATTTTATTAAAAAGTTTTACATTTTTTAAGTGTCTCCTCCTTGATATTGATAATCAGGAAGTGACTCTAAAGCTGAGCAAGGTGAACTCTGTCATTAGAGGCCACGTCGCCATGAATATCTGTAGTTCCCTAACTCCTCTGGATCTTTTCATTTGTTTTGGGTCGTTAGTGGTTCCAGGTATAACATTAGGAAACATGCCTTTAGTACTGCCCTTTTTAGCAAGAACTCTAACTGAAAGGAATATATTTATCCAATCCCCCAAGACTTCCATGCAATACTTTGAGCACTTTCAGTGAAACTCCCCTCTTTTCATAAGAGTTTATTCCCCTTAGGAGAGCCCTTTAAATCCAGATGCACCTGTGTCTAAACACTGGCCATATAATTACACATTCTGCTTATTCTGTTTGCTCAGTAGAGATAAATCCAGAAAGTCAACCACATATTTCTTCGAAGATCAAACCCATTTCAATTATCTGACTCAAGTGACTTTTCTGGAGGGTGGAGTCAGAGACATTTTAACAACCAGATAAATCTTTGAGGATGACTAAGTGTTTTTCCGAATAGTCCAGACTCTCTCTTCCCTTGAAGCTTTTTATAGCCATTATGATGAAATATGTAACACTTGTTTTCTGTGATGCTGTGAAATCACGTATCTGACAGTTTTTTATGTGGCTGAGGTTTTAAATAAAACCAAACGTACACTATCAGGATCCCTATTTCATGCTTTGTATACAGGGGTGGGGAATCCCAACATGTAAAGAAATGGAGAATTTGTAGAGTTTGAAGAGAAAGGAGAACAGTGTGGTTTCAGTGCCAAGGTGCCAGCAATTTCCAACTCTGTAAACAGTAACCTCTCTTCCAATTACCTCAGTTCTTGGTCTGTCTTGCCTCAGTCAACACTTTGTCCAAGGACTCCAAGGCACTCTCTGCTGTAAATTGCATTCCCAACTTCCCAGAGCATAACTGAAGAGGGTTTAGCTGCAAAACAGCCCAACACCCTCATTCCACATTTATCTTCTTTTGGAAGGAGTGAGTTCATTCCTCTCATCTCCTGTGCCAAGGTCACAGAAAAAATGTAAAGCCACCAACTAATCCTCCTAGTATTCAAAAACCAGAGGCACTTGAAATGGCACGTCTGCGGGTGGATTTCCTAACTAAAAGAGAGTGAAGGGAAACATTCCACAAATATAAACAGTGATCTATAGACAGAATTAAACACCCAGATACTATACTTCCAGAGGAGGGAAAAGGTGGTGTGGGCGCTCCTAGGTGTAATTGTTCATAGGCAGCAGAATGAGCTATCTTGCACGGTTGAAAATGCTCAGGCTGATTGTAAACTGTGGGTGTAATGTCAAAACATCTGGATTTTTTTAAGTGAAAAAAAACATTTCGTCTACCCCGTGGCTGTTTCTTCAAGTCACTCCTGAAGATAGACCAGACAGCCGGATGGTTTACCACAGTAATCACTCTTTCATAATCATATTCGTGATGGTGAGCTCCATCACCTCTGTCTGAGCCTCTATGCAAATTCTGTCTCTGCTAACCCTGTGGATTATGCTCCAGGGTCAGCAGCAACGCAGTGGCAATAAAAGCAATTTTTTACCGCAGCTGCCAGAGTCTTACCACTAAACCACTCCATCGCACGGGGGCCTCTGAAGACTTCATCCATCTGCTTCTGTTCAAAGATAATATACTCACACTAAGCAACAACCACAGAGCAATAAAACATCCACTTTGTAACTCCAAGAATACAGCATCCGTACGCCTCTGTAACACGATGTGCAGAACGACAGCTTAAGAGTCAGAAAATAGGAAGCAAAGATAGGGCAGGATGGAAAATGAAGCATCCAAGCCCACACTGCACCCAGAAGCCCTTTTGTTCTGGACAATTTTAGAAATAAGATCACTGGGTCTGATGCATCGGTGGTCTCAAACTGCCCGCCTGGCCACAGCCTGCCTCCATCTCGGACAACACGGAAGCTCTGTTTACCTCCAAACATGCCCAGCTTCGGCGCGATTTCCCACCAGCACAGGTGTGTCCTCTTCTCCCTGGAATGCTTCCCTTCTTTTGTGCCTAGAAAACTCCAATTGATCCTTCGATACTTAAATCATAAATCCCCCAGGCCGTTTGTTTCCTCTTCCTCCTGCCCCAGCACACGTTGGCCCTGCACTTAGCACCGTATTGTCACACCACCTTTTATTCAGCCGCTCACAGTCTGTCTCCCTAGCACCATTGGAATGCTTGGGTATTTGGGCACCTGCCCCTTTCACCACCACCTCTGGGGCCAAGAACAGGGGTGACATCAAATGTTTGACTAAAGATGAATTTATTATTCATGTAGCCAATAGATATTACAGACCCGTTTCAGCTTCCAATGTGCTATTAACTACTTTTTATTTCATTTTATATACAGTTACCATTATATTTTGTGTCTATGTGATACTCTATTATGCATTCTGTTCTATTATGTACATATCCTAATATGCATATATGCTATTCTAACATGTCATATGTCACATGCATGCTCCAGGGAGCCAGGTGACTATTTGCTCCTTAATGTCACTCTCCCCAGATTAGAATATAAGATCCCCAAGAAAAGAAACTGTCTCTTCTGTCTCTTGCTGTGGCCTCCGTGCCCAGCCTGGCATGGAGCATATGCCCAAGTAATTGATGAATAGGAGAATAAATGATAAATGCTGGACAACAGAGACAACGAAAAAGTTAAAGAGCCATGTTGGTGAAAAGGACTTTGGAAGGAATCTCATCCAACCCATTGGTTTTGTAGATGAGGGATGCTGCTCAGAGCAGATAACAGATCCCAGACCAACCTCGCTGTGGCAGAAAATGCTGCTGCCAGTGAAAATTCAAGGCCCTGCACTAATATAACCGGTCATGAGCAATCCTGAAATTCATCATTTTACTATGGTATGCTGAAAGCCGAGACGGTTGGAGTTAAATTCCTTTGCAAAACTGAATTAACTAATCTACATAGGCAGCAGAGGGCCTTGAATCTACTTCTCTGTCAGTCAAGTAAAAAAAAAAAAAAAAACCAAAAACAAGGAAAGTCGATGTTAATAAATAATACATGAAGGAATCGTTAGAGTGTAGACAGGCTCATCTTATCCTGGGAGGTTTTCCTTTTAAAACACGAAGGTAAGGCAACATTCCATAGCTCCAGTGTTCTGTGAGTTCTTTCTTCTACGTGGGATTAAACAAAATAATCCAGAATTGACTTAATATATTCATTTCTTTCCAAACTAAAATTTGTTTTTGTTACAGACTATATCTCAGCCTCCTAATGTTGGCAGCATTTTATGTTTGCTGCTGAGCTGCCCAGAGCTAGGAAGAGGGGATTTCATGAGAAGGGCCTTCAGCTGAGTGTGTCTGCATTTGTGTTTTATGTTAGAGTGTGATACTGTCACTTTATGAAGTGCGTCCGTTCATTCGTCCACCTGCCTACTCATCACTTAGGTGTCCCATGCCCCCTCCTTGCCAGCCACTGTGCTAGGTTGGAGGGCAGGTGGCAAAGGAGACACAGAGTCCCTGACCTCATGAAGGGGAGGTGTGAGGCAACTAAGCAGCCAAGAAATGGGTCTGTGATGACCCCGATAATAAGGCGGAATGCGGGGAAATTACCATGGAGGGGGCTGCATAGGCACCTGCTGCAAGCACCTGCTGGAGGCCTTCTCAGACGAGGTGACATTGAAGGTGACTCTATCAGTTTCCAGTAGCTGCCCCAACAAGCTATCACAAATTGAGTGGCTTTGACAACTGATCTTTACTCTCTCACAATCCTGGAGCCCAGAAGTCCAAGATCAAGGTGCCGATGGGGTTGGTTCCTTCTGAGGGCTGTGAAGGGGAATCTTCCAGGCCTCTTTCCTTTCCTCTGGTGGCCTGTGGACGATCATGGGCATTCATGGCTTGTACATGTGTCACCTAGCCTCTGCCTTCACCTCCACACGCCGTTCTCCCTGCACACATGTCTGCATCCCCACGTCCTGTTTGTATAATAAGGACACCAGTCATATTGGCATCAGACCTGCCATGATAACCTCATTCTAAATCAATTCCCTCTGTGAAGACCCTGTTTCCAAATAAGGTTACCGAGTGTTAGGACACCAACATGTCCTTGCTGGGGGACACAATGCAAGGCCTAACAGTGAGACTTGATGCAGATGTGGAGGGTCTGTGTGGAGACCCCAGGCTGGGAAGGGAATGGATGGAGGAGCTGAAAGCCATGGGTGTGGCTGGAGCACTGCAGGAGGGAGCAGGTGTGAGTGGAGCAGGAGGCAGGGGCCAAGCAATGAGGGCAAGATGAGGGGGCCGGATTTGCTCCCAGAGTGGGGGGAAGACATTGGCAGACACTAAAAGGCATAAGGAGTGACACTGTGAAACTCAGAGCCCCTGGCCTGCCCAGGAATACTGTTGCCCACAAAGGTGAGTGACTGGCCAGGAGGTTGCTGGGAACACTGCCACCAATGGCATGTGACCCCCACCACCACCACCTATGTCCTACATAGAAGTGGGAATAGTACCAACCACCAGGAACCACATTAGCAGACAATGATACAACAACATCTGCGTTTATGAAGCCCTTCCACATTTCTCTCTCTCCCCCTCCCTCCCCCTCTCTCTCCCAAGGCTCAGACAACCCAGCATCAGATCCCCCTTATGCAGATGAGGAAACCCATCCCTCCCCCAGGCTCCCTGTGGGAGCTACATGCTAAGATTCTGACTTCTGCACCTGTGTTCTCCTTGTGAATTCAAAGGGATGTCTTTCCTCAGCGCAGGCAGCATCCATTAACCACAGCCGCTCTGTCGAGGTTCTTAGGAGTAGCAGCACCAGTCACTCTATCCGCCCGTTGGTTCAGTACTCCTCAGACTTACTCTGTAATGCTCTGGTTGTTAAATAAACACCCCACAGCCAACAGGAAGACTGGAAAGCACCTGCCTTGTGCCCCACAGGGACAGAGATCTTTTCCTGCCTCCCTCGGTCTCTCCTGCCAGTGCAGAGACAGGTGCTGTGACCACAACACCCCTTCGTGGTGTGGGGACTGAGGCCCGGGGAGTGGGAGGACTTGCCAGACTCCAGATCCCTCACTCCCAGCCCTCCCCTAAGCAGCTTCTGTGCTACCAGGAAAGGGTTATCCACTGCCTGGCTCAGCATCTGCAGCAGCCAATTTTCAGAGCGTTTCTGCCCATTTCAGCTGCAGCTGTTACAGTCCTGTTCCAGGCTCTTGCCCTCCCAGTCAGCTCTCTAGGATTCCTGCCAGGCCTGTCCCTCCGGGAACATCCATCCCATTTTCTCGTTACACTGCTGCTCCAGGGGCTTGCAGAAACAGCTCAGATTCATCACCTCCATTCCCCACTGTCCTTGAACTTACAAACTTCTAATCTCTGCCTCCCTCCTTCCTCTCATCTCACCTGCCTCTCTGCCCCAATCAGGATGTTTTCCACAAACCCAGGATACAAGAGCAGCATACGAAAATACTCTGTCTTGGGCTCACCAGAACAAGTTTAAGTTATCCTTTCTCCCTCCATAATGTCTTCAAATTTAGAAAAGGGAAGGGGAAGGACATGATCCCTCAATAGCCAATGAATTCATTTAACAACCTTGTAGTTTTATTTTGATAGGTCCAGTGGATGTGTGATCGTGTCTTAGGAGCAAAGACTATCTGAAAAACATTCATCTGTATTACCAACTTTTTAAAGCTAATAATTATAAAGTGCTTATCTGTGTGAGGCACTATCCAAAATGCTTTTAAGTCTTAACTCATCTAATTCTCACAATAGCCCTATATATGAGTGCTCATATTGTGCCCATTTTAAAGATGAGGAAACTGAGGCACGGGAGCATGATGGAGGTCAGTGGTGGGCCAGAGAGGTGAACCCAGCACCTGGCACCAGCAGTCAGTCAGCTCTGGAAGTTTCTGGAAGGTGAGTTCGGCACACCTGTATTCCTCCTATGGCCCTGTGGAAAAATGAAAGAAACCAGGCCCCCCACAGACTAGCCTTCTCTAGGGAACTCCAAGAAAGAGGTCAAAAACTCTCACGTTGAACACAGCAACATTCTTAAAAAGATACTAACATTTCCACACTTTAATACATTCACGTACATGTCTCCTTTAAACATCTTCCTATATCGCTATGGATAGCTTATAATTGATTCACCAATCATTACATATCATGATTAAGATCCAGGTTTTACTTCCTGGAGAATTCGGGCAAAGGCCTATAAAACAAGAAAAACTTTACTTCATTAATGAGGGTAATTTTTATATTAGTCTGCTATCTCTACATAGTGATTTTCAGATCCTTTTTAATTTATGATGGTGCTGTTATTACAGTTCCATGATCATTAATGAGATAATTTGCTTCTTGGAGTTCACTAATCTTTGGGAGTTTGATATACTCGTCCTGGGTTAACAGGGTTGGAAGCAGCGTAGCTTCCTCATTCATTCACGCGCCACTCGTAAATCAAACACAGGCTGCGAGCTGAGCTTTAGACAAGATGGGCAGATTCTTGACTTCGTCAGGCTTAACAGGAAGGACAGATATTAAAGTACTGCAGAAGAGGTGAGTCCTACAAATAAATTCCAAGAGCTTTGTGAACATGACCCAAGAGAAACAGACCTAGTCAAGGTCTGGGAAGGTCAGGTCATAAAGTAAGTTCTTGTCCTTTCAGTCTTGACTCTACTAGGTGAGGTGAGGAGAGATTGTAAAGGATAGCTCAATCTAGACAGACCAAACAGCAAGCGCAAATGCCCTGGGGCACACATACCCCGCTTGTGCTGGGGCTGGCTTGGATGGTGTAAGCCAGGGATGGGTAGGAGAGGTGACCCATGCCCAAGTGTGTCCTACCAAATGACAGACTTCAGTAAGCACCTCCCTTAAGTTCCCCCAGATCATTCCCCAGCCAGAACTAACTGGCTCTCTTTTCTCTCACCTGAACTTCTCCAGTGTTCCTCCCCCAACCCCCATCACAGCACACGTGGATCAGACCATTTCTGCCTCTTCCAAACTGGAGCTCCTTGAGGGCAGACATGGCTTCATTTGTCACTGTCCCCCCTTTAGCCACAGAGTGGTGTACACAGAGGAAACACGAAATAGCTGTTGCTTTAAATCAGGTCTAACAAACAGCGCCATTTCCCAGATTCCCAGCAAATAGGAACAGATGTCGCTGCTCATCGCCGCTGGGTGCACGGCTTAGCACAGGCTCGGCCCAGCACTGAGAATCTGCAGACGAGAGCCAGCGGCATTTAGCTGTGTGGTTATGACCACCAAGCATTGCCTTTCACATCGCGGGCACTGGGCCCTGGTGCTCAAAAGAAAGTCTCAAGAAACGCCAGCAAACTAAATTGACCACTTGTACCAGCCTGGTATAAAAACGGTCGGGATATCTCTTTTCCTTCAGCTCTGGGAAATTGAAAAGACAAATTACTTAGAAGAGGGTTGAGGCTAGAGGCTCCCTCTTCCCCGTGAAAATCTCTGTGTAATTTCTCCAGAATCACGGATCCTGCTGTTAGGAGCAGAAATGCACGTGGAACCAACAGGAACGGACCCTGGAATGAGCTCCTGACCTCTGGTGCGGCCGCATACAGGGGTTCAGAGGATGCAGTTGGGCTGCTCTGGGTCTGCAGCTCCCTCTCCCAGCTCTACCTGTCTCTCCTGGTGGCGAGGAAGGTGCCTTCTGGCGGCCCTGAGGGCCTGGGACACCCCCCTTCTACAAACGCAAGGTCAGCCCACCCCCGTGTGTGAGCCAAGAGGCAGCCAGACGCCCCTCAGCGTCAGCCTCCTGGGCCCTTCCCTCGGGGCCCCCACGCGGAGCACCTGCCGCAGGTGCAGTGTGAGCCAGCGGGATCGCGGCTGCTTCCGGAGCTTTTATAACGTCTCCACTGATCCGCCACACGGCATGTGGCTGTCTCATCTTCCTCATCTTCGTAACTGTTTCATGGCAGACTCCAGGCCAGAGGGCCCGAGGAATACAGGCGGAACCTTCAGCCATCCAGACACGTTGGCGCGGCAGCCACGCAGGGGACTGTCTGGGAATAATGTGATTGGCGCCGTCACCACCATAGGGTGAGGGATGGCGCCGTCACCACCATAGGGTGAGGGATGACGGATGAGCGGCTGAAAGGGTAGGATGCAGCGACGTGAGCGTCACTCGGCAACATTAATCAAGCACTTACCATGAGCCAGGCACAGTGCAGGGGACCTAAAGACGAGTAAATCAATACGTGATACTCGGATAAGTCCTAAGTGTGTGGTTTCCAAACAGAGGGGAAGGGGGAGAGGTCTTCCATTCTTTCTGTTTAACCTCAACCAGTCCCTGTTACTGCTCACCCGGTGCTCTTTTGCCCCATCTCTCTTTCTCAACAGAGAACTTAGCTGCCTCTTTCAGATTCAAAACAGATCGCAGTGGAAGAGGCAATGGAGCCAGGATTCGAAGCAGACCCTGGCACAGGCTGCCAAGTCTCTCCTTGACTGAATTCAACCCCAACCCCCTGCAGACTCCGTGTCCTCACCCCTGCTGTAACACCCGGAGATTGTCCCCTGATGTCACTGTGCCTCTACCCCCAGCACTGTCTGAACACCTCCCTGACCACACTCTCATTCTCATTCTGGCCACACCCTTGCTCTGGCCACGCCCTCACTCTGACCACACCCTTGCTCTGACCCCACCCTTGCTCTGGCCACGCCCTCATTCTGGCCACACCCTTGCACTGACCCCACCCTCATTCTGACCACATCCTCACACTGACCACACCCTTGCTCTGACCCCGCCCTTGCTCTGACTCCACCCTCGGTCTGACCACCCCTGCTCTGATCACACGCTCTCTATGACCACGCCCTTTGGCCACGCCCTCTTACGCCTCCCACCTGTCCATTTCTTCTTCAGTTCTCATGCCTCCTGGCCAATTCTTTAAAAATTCCTATTCTTGGACCTAAAGATTCCACCTCCAGAAAAAAAAAACTGGACATAGATGAACATACAGATACAGAAACAGGGTTCCTAGGAGGACTGATCTGGACAGCGCCAGTTCTAGACACTAGTTAAGAAAGAAGTTAGTTGCAACACTTTCTAGGGTGCTTTATCTTCCTTCATCTGGATAACTCACGCTCCTGCCCTGCCTGCAAGGAATTTGAATAGTTTATTTTTCTCCTTTGTCACAAGTGTGTTTGCTGTCTGCAATGATGGGCCACATCCCTCCCTTTCACCCCCACAGCCTCCTGAGATGTCTAGATTCCTGTAGACCTGGGGAGAGTCGTGTGCGTCTTTGAGCAAAATCTGACCTAAGACAACAATTAATTGTCTCTGGTTCTAAGACTGAACACAATCCCTTTACAATCTGTACTTTTTATTTGCAAACTGCAGTGTGTCCTCTGTATCTGTCCAGTATTTCATTAGCCAGTGAAGATAAACACGAGGCAATCTGGGTACTTTCTTGGCAATCTGGGTTTGTGTTGTCTGTAGCCAGCTAGCTATCCTGGTTTATTTGTACCCTTTTCCCACCTGAAAATTTGAATGGCTGATTTGTGAAATAAAATTGAAATGGCTCAATCTGTCTAAAAGCTTTCTATGGGCTTAATACTTACCTATTTTTTGAAGAAATTTTAATAGCACCTCTGGGGTTTTTAAGTCATCAGGAAACCTGCAATCTGGATAGTTATATTTTCACCAGTATCAAACATGGGGCATATATGTAAGAAGGCACTCACTACTGTTTGTTTAATGAGTAAATTTTCACAGTAACTGGTAATTGCTGGTCTATAAAAGCTGTCTTCCTTATGTTTCTGCAATTGAGTAAAAATGATTTTCATATTTGTAACAGACTAGACTCATTTCAAATGGAAATATTAATCTGTAATTGCTCTTGTACAGGAATCAGCAAGTTCAAGGCAGAAATAACAAAGCCAGTTAACCATATGTTTCACACCTGCACAGTCTACCTAAATAGAGATTGCCCAAAGAAGTTGTGTTGGCAGCCTGAAAACGTCCTCATAAGATTTTTAAAATATATTTCATGGTCAAGATGCTGCTACATCCTCCCAGGACTAATTCATATCAGGACAAGAGAAATTACATTTTCCCATTTACATTCCAAAGTCTGAACTTTTATATTATAAATGAATTTTCCCTCCAATTCAGAAAGCACTGGCTACGTTACAAATTTTAATGCTACTATTATAGGATCATAATTTTAAAAACCCAGGGTTCTCCAAGGGCTACAGCAGCATGCCATTTCTCCACTTTATTAAAATGAATGAACAGATGTACAGTTTATTTCTGCCGAGCTATCATCTAAATTCATAAGCTATTTCTCATGTGTCTGAAATCCACGTTGGTTTCCCATTTTCTTTGCCTTAGAAAAAAAATTACACTCCCTCATTTTTCACTCTGGGGACACAGGCGAGAAGTCTACTCTCCTCTTCATTCACTTTAGACTAATATCCTCAACACAATTTAAATCTCATCTCTTCAAGGCTATTCAATGAGAGCAAGGCAGTGGAACACCCAGCATCCAATTGAAAAACTTCTGGGTCATCTATGAAGACGATTGACAAGCCAGGTCACATGAGCCTTCACCTTAGCAGGTGGAAAGGAAGGGAGTTTACAACAGCCTTGAATCTGTTTAGGTAGATAAGCCAGTCTGGAACCATGGAAGCTGAGAATCAGGGTCAGCAACTGAAATGTATCTTAGCTTCCATCTTTTATAAGATAGAAGACTCCTCACACCACCCTTATTTTCCTCATGCTACTTGTTATTGGCAGTCTATCCACAGTGGGAGACAATTAACAGATTCATCTTGGGCTAATAGACAATTAGCAAGCTCTGAAGACCCACATGTTGGTCTCACACCTGCCTTGTATCCCTACACCACCATTTTCCAACAGGCATATATCTTAACCTTTGTGAGATCTGGCTTACTTATTAGGTAAATGGAGATAAACTTTATTGAACCCTTATCTTGTGATAAGGGTTCAATAAAGTAGAGTCTTTCAATGCCAAGGTCACTAACATATGACAAGCACATATGACAAGGCATGTGGTTCAATAAAGAGGCCATGGTAATGATCATGGCATCCCAGAGATG
Source organism: Loris lydekkerianus (assembly GCA_963574355.1). Taxonomy (NCBI): domain Eukaryota; kingdom Metazoa; phylum Chordata; class Mammalia; order Primates; family Lorisidae; genus Loris; species Loris lydekkerianus. The sequence continues at coordinate 4,275 of CAUYPK010067754.1, read as the reverse complement.
TATCCCTGCCCCATAACAGTTGGGCTGAAATTACAAAGAATCTCACACACACACACACACCTTCCTCAGCCTTGTATTTGCTGGTCTGGTCCAAGGGAAATGTAAGGAAGGTATTTGAAGCCAGCAAATGTAATCCATGAGTGTAACTTGGAAAGGATACAGAATGAAGCCCTCAGGTTATCTGGCAGAATTCTGCTCCCTGGAAATTTCTATTTATGAGATTCTGCCCAAACTGGGCAAAAAAACTTGGCTTGTTTCTAGGTTGGCATGTAAATTGGCCTTGCATCTATAAATGCATTTCAGGTTTGGGGCTTTAATAAGATTTTGAGTGTTTAGATTTTTTTTTCTCTTCTTTCCATGGCCCTGTTGTTTGGAGAAAAACATTGTGTTCCCTCCATTTTCCTGTCCTTCTGTGCCCATCCTGTAATCTCACATGACATTTTGGTAGAGAAAGGTAGGTTCTCCCAGTCCCTTCAAGATCCAGCCGCATAAAAATGATGGCATTCTTCCATTTAGCAGAAATGTAGTTTCACATGGACAGTGTCAACAGGGCAAGCTCCCCAAAGAGCAGTAGTGCTTTGGGAGGAAAGGAAACAGGGAAGTCACCTTTTGAGAAGGTGCTCCTTGGGGAACATTGAAGTGCCATTAGCCAGAGCCTACACAATGAAGTGTTTTTGAAGGGAGCCAGGAACTCATGATAGCTCCTGGCAGAAGTCTGTGTGCTTTGCCAATGGTCCGTGATTAAAGCGGCCACCAATGAGCTTGTCAGGTGTTGTGGGATAAGGGACTCTAGACAATTCCTTCATCTCCACCTGACCAAATCATGTGTCATGGTCGTGGGTCCTGGACGCCACAGAAGAGATCCAAAAGTATTGCTCAGCAGCTGAGCCAAATCATAAAATAAGCTGTCCATATGTTAAGGCTTCTTTTAGGCTTTGAAATTCCAGTGAAAAAGCAAATGCCGTGACAGGAATGTGACTTTGAGAGTATAAAATTTTAAAAAATAATGAACCCAATTATTTTGATCCATGAAGTCTCAGAAGATAGAATCCAGGGAGAGGACAGAGGGGAGGAAGGAGAAGAGGCTTAATTTGTCTGGTTCTCAGTTGTCACTCTGTCACACTGCTGCTTTGACTGGAAGGACCATTTTTATAACCTCAAAATCCCAGTGTTGTTTCTGAGATCTTGTATTCACCAGGCAGGATGGGACAGCACAGCAGAGATGGTGTGGGGAGCAGGTGACTCTTCATTTCAGCCCATGTTCATCAACCACCTGGATATTGTGCAGGTTGCTCTGACTCTTTTAGCCTTCAGCTGGGGGAGTTGGCAAGGAAGGCCACCAGCTCCATGCAGGACAAGGTGCTGAATGCTTCCTATGGGTTGTCATGTTTAATTGTCATAAGCTCTGCTTGAGGTGCCTTCCGCTAGTCACTCCGTTCACAGATGAAGATGCTGAGGGTTAGAGAGCTCAGATTACCCAGGTTATAGCAAGTTACCCTCAAGGTTAGCAATGGATCAGTGACATTTTGTCCCCTTTGAACCCATGTAGCTGAGTCTGATTAAGAGATGCCCCATCATTCTTGGGTGAAAGTTTGTACCAGCATTAATTTCATTGTCTAAAGACCCAGGAATTGTCCCATGTGTGCAGTGGTTCAGGGTGTTTCCAATCCGAAGTTATAATTTTAAGCAAATGGACATCAGTCTTTAGAAGCCCCCCATCACTTTCTAATAGACTCTCCTTGGCTGGATCAGCACAAAAGGCACGTTTGTCAGATTAGAAAAGAATTCCTTTTCATGTTGTACAGAGTGTTTTCTTATAGGGGTTCATGGCTTTGGTGAAAACTCTTCTTGTTTGTCTTCTCCTGTTAGGACCTTATTCATACAGAGGGAGAATAGAGCCTTGTCAGCCACTTGTGTATCAGGAGGCTGCTCTTGAGAAACACTTTCTATAGACCTTTCTTGCTTTCTAAATAAAAACTTTTATTATACCTCAAAATGGGGTGCACCAGAAGTAGGGGTCTTGGCCTGTCCAGTGTGTGGGAGCCCAGCTACAAAGTGGATTCCAGAATAAATAATTGGTCCTCCTCTAGGATAACAGTAAAATAGGCCATGTGGCCCCAAAATGTATTGTTTCCAGATTAAAAAGAAAAGCAATGTAATTTTTTAACTTTTGATTTTTAAATGGCTGCAGAATTGCAGGAAATTGCAAAAAATAGTATATAATAATAATAATTCAAACCCTCTCTTGTTTCCCTCCATGGAATCATTCCCTGGAACTAGTACAATACCAAGGCAAGAGAGTTCACAGAGAACTCTGGCATTATCCAGAACTGATAAAGTCTCCACCCATTTTTGCCATTTTTTGTGTGTTTGTCTGTGTGGAGTTGTATGTATTCTATCACATGTACAGGTTTGTGTAACCACCACCACCATCGGGATATAGGATTTATCACAAAAGGGCTGCCTTTACCACTCTTTAATAGTTGCACCCACCTTCTTCTTACCCCTGGCCTTATCCCCTGGCAACTACTAATCTATCCTCCATCTCTAGTGTTGTCAGCTCAAGAATGGCATGTAAATGGAATTATGGTATATGTAACTCTTTGAGATTAACTTTTTCCCTAAATATAATACCCTCAAGAGTGATCCAGTTAAGTGCATGTGCCCACAGTTTGTGCTTTTTTATTGCTGAGTAGTAGTCCATATCTACTGAGTAGTAGTCCATATCTACATATCTACATAGTAGTAGTATGGTATCATAGTCTGTTGAACCACTCACCTCCTGAAGGATATTTGCCTTGTTGCTAATTTGAAGCTATTGCAAATGAAGCTGATATGAACACTTCCATGCAGGTTTTTTTGTGAATGTAAGTTTTCATTCTATTGGGATAAATGCCCAAGGTACCAGTTACTGAGCCATATATAAAGTACATATTAGTTTTATAGGAAATTATTAAACCATTTTCCATAGTGGATGCGCCTTTTTCCATTCTCACCAGTAATGTATGAGAAATCCCCACATCTTGAGAGTTATACCAAGAGAGAAGGTTGAAGAACGCACATCAACCCCGCTGAGGCGAGCTGCGACCCCAAGGATACAAACAAAAGGTACAGAATCCATCACCAAGCAGACGGGAGTCCCTTCCCCCATGAGAATGGCTCAGAGTGACCCACAAACAAACGAGCAGAGTTCAAAGGTTCTCCCACTACAGTCCACGGGAGAGACCCTCTAAAAACTGGACCTACCTCCCCTGCTAGGGTGCCACAGCATTCTCCTGCCAGGAATAAAACCATAGAAAACTGTATATATTCTCTCCCTGCAATTCTGAACTCCCAGCACTCCCCTCCACTCTCACTCTGAGATCTAGAGGCCTGTCCCCCAGGAGTCCAGATTCTTGGGTGATTTCTCAAGGAGTGTGGACAGGGCCTAGACTGCAGCTGGTTAGTGCTGATTCTGCAGCATGGGAGTGAGGAGAGGACAGTTGGTGGTGCCCCGAGGCGCAGAGCAGCAGCCATTTTTGGCAACAATAGGGCTCACTCCCAGATATTTCGAAGCCACACCCCCTGTCTCCCTGGGCAACCAAAGGAGACCGGGCACTTCTCAGGTGGCAAACACTGTGGAACAGTTCTGGGACGGAAATGCAGGCCCTGTGAGTAAAGGGTTTGCCTGAGGCGGTACCAGTCTGGGTGGAGCACAGGGAATAGAAAATGCACATGCAGAGCCGGGAAATTACCAGGGTGGGGCTGACCCAGAGGACCGCTTTACTGAGCCTAAGATGCACCCACCCCTCAGGGGATCGTCAGCCTATAGACAAAGGAAGGCAGGAAAAACTCTGGTAACATGATAGATCAACACCCCCCCCCCCAAGGAAAGATATGGCAGATGTAACTGAAGATCCCATTCATAAACAGCTGGCTGAGATGTCAGAAATCGAATTCAGAATTTGGATTGCAAACAGGATTAATAGAATGGAGGAATTAGAAATTTGAGGAGCAATTCAAAAGTCAGAATTAGTTTGATGAGAATATTTCAGATTGTATATGAAACCAGCACATTGTACCCCTTGATTGCACAGAGCTATGATTTAACAATAAAAAAAAAAAAAAATTAAAAAAGAATGACATTGACAAAGGGGGGAAAAGTCGGAATTAGAAATTCGAGGAGAAATTCAAAAGTTGTCTCAAGAATTTAATGAATTTAAAGACAAAACCACCAAAGATTTTGACACACTAAAGCAGGGGTGGCGAACAAGTTCGCCTACGCGCTCAGAGATC
>CAUYPK010067752.1:0-31671 GCA_963574355.1 Loris lydekkerianus | reverse complement strand
TTAGGTTGACTGAATGCAGAGTGATCTTACCCGTCTTTGGGTACTATGAATGTAATCCACCATGCAGCCTCTCCATATCCTGTCTTAGGTTGTCCCCGCTTTGGGAATCTTACCCGTCATTGGTGCTATGGAGGGCAGTGTGTTTTTGCTACTTTAGAAACATTTCTTTTTTGCTTCATAACTTGTTATGGGAATGCCACATCTCTATCTTCTTCTTCAGTTCCTCGATCAGGGGTTACTTCTTATTTGGGGTAAAGTCCTCAAATAAAACAGCCATGTGATTTCACTCTCCGTGGGCTCTTAATAGCAGCTTCTAGGGCAGTCTAGGTTAGGTCAAGTTATCAAATGCCATGTTCCATCATTGGTTTGGGGTATAGGTGAGGAAGTGCTGCAGGAGGAGGCATAGTTGCCCCTGAACAGGAGGCTCAGATTCTCCTCCTTGAAGTCAAAGACAGAATTCAGAGAGTAACTGACATACCCCCTCAGTGCACATAAGTCCTATGTTCACTGCTGGCACCTGCAACATTGCCTATGGGCTGTTCTCTGGTCACCGAAGCCCACTTTGCTTACCTGTGTGGCAAGCTGCAGATGTCTAGGAATTACTTCCCCTTTCCCCCAGTAGCTTGTAGCCAATGACTAGTGGCAGTTAGTGTATAAATATTGAGAAAAGAACACAATTACAAGAGGGACTCTACCTAACAAATATCGTAACCTAGTTGTTCCTGAAATTAAAAAATAGATAAATATTGAGAAAAGAAAGAGCTGTCTGAGCTATGTGAGGTATGACAAATTTATCAGGCCCAGAGTGTGGGACCTCTGTCATGACCCCCACCCATGCCTGAAGACATTGTGTTCCAAATTGGCTGCCTTACCCATTATCTTCAGGTCCCCGGAATTTGTAATACAAAGAACAATATATAGTCAATCAATAGTTTATGCCCCTTTAATGTAAATTCTTAGTAAAGAACTTAGAAATTGCCTCTTCTTTTTTTCTTTAAAGACCCTATTCGTGAGCCAGCCATGGTGGCCCACACCTGTAATCCTAGCACTCTGGGAGGACAAGGCAAGAGGATCATTTGAGCTCAGGAGTTCAAGACTAGCCTGAGCAAAAGAAGACCCTGTCTATTGAAAACAACAAGAACAACCAGAATAACAACAAAAACCTATTTGCACAAAGTTGTGGAATCAACCTAAGTATCCATTAATTCACGAGTGAATTAACAAAATGTGATATATACACACACACACACACACACACACACACACTACATATACTATGGAGTACTACTCAACCATAAAAAGAAATAAATTATTGTCTTTTGCAGAAATTCAGATGGAGGTGGAGACCATTATCTTAAGTGAAGTATCTCAAGAATGGAAAAACAGGGCAGTGCCTATGCTCAGTGGGTAGGGTGCCAGCCCCATATACCGAGGGTGGCGGGTTCAAACCCAGTCCTAGCCAAATTGCAACAACAACAAAAAATAGCTGGGTATTGTGGTGGATGCCTGTAGACCCAGCTATTCAGGAGGCTGAGGCAAGAGAATCGCTTAAGCCCAAGAGTTTGAGGTTGCTGTGAGCTGTGTGACGCCATGGCATTCTACCGAGGGTGATAAAGTGAGACTCTGTCTCCACAAAAAAAAAAAAAAAAGAGTGGAAAAACAAACACCATATGTATTCTCTAATAGTTTGGAACTAATTGATGGGCACACGTGGGCACAGAGGAAAGTAAAAGTTTTTGGAAATCAAGAAGGGGGGAGGGAGCTGGACTGGTGGCTTATGCCTATAATCCTAGGCTTCTCGGAGGCCTAGGCAGGTGAATGGCCTGAGCTCAGTAGTTTGAGACTAGCCTGAGCAAGAGCGAGATCCTGTCTTTACTACAAATAGAAAAATTAGCTGGGCATTGTGATGGGTGTCAGTGACTTGGGAAGCTGAGGCAAGGGGATCTCTTGAGCCCAAGAGTCTGAGGTTGCTGTGAACTATGATGAAATGGCACTCTAGCCAGGGCAACAGAGTGAGACTCTGTCTCAAAAACACATGTGAAACTTAGTGAATGCAGAATATGATTGTCTTAACACAATAACTAAGAAAATGCCAGGAATGCTATGTTAACTAGTGTGATGAAAATGTGTCAAACTGTTTATAAAACCAGTGTATGGTGCCCCATGATCGCATTACTGTACACAGCTATGATCTAATACTAATAAAAAAAAAATTTCCAAAAAAAAAAAAAGGAGTGGGGAGAGGGGTAAAAACCTACTTAATAGGCACAATGAACACTATGTGGGTGATGGGCCTAACTTAAGCATTATAAAAACTATCCATGTAACAAAACCATTTGTACCATCTTAATATTTTGAAATAAAAACAAAACAAAACAAAAAAACTCACTTATGGCATAGTAGCTCATGCCTGTAATTTCAATGCTTTGGGAAGTCAAGATTGCTTGAGGATTGCTTGAGGCCAGGATTTCGAGACCAGACTGAGCAACATAGTAGGACCTCTTCTCCATAAAAAGTTTAAAAATTACCTGATGTGGTGGCACATGCCCGTAGTCCTTGCTACTTGGGAGGGACAGGAGCATCATCTGAGCCCAGGAGTTTGAGGTTGCTATAAACAATGATGATGCCATTGCATTCTAGCCTAGCAACAGAGTGAGACCCTGGCCCCATTCCCCAGAAAAACCTACTCACAACTGCTGCTAATCAGAGTGTATATCCAGGGCAACTTGAATTCATGCTCCTGGTGCCCATCCTCAAACTTTAGACTTGAATAAATTCTTTTTAAACTATATTCTGGCCAGGACTGTAGTCCTAGCACTTTAGAGGGTTGAGGCAGGAGTATTGCTTAAAGGAGGAGTTTGAGACCAGCCTGGTCCACATAGTAAGACCTTGTCTCTATAAGAAACAAATAAACAACTCCCCCCCTCCCTGCAAATTAGCCAGGTATAGTACCAAATGACCGTAGTCCCTGCTGCTTAGGAGGCTGAAGTAGGAGTATTACTTGAGCAAAAGAGTCCATGGCTGCAGTTAGCTGTGATTGCCCCTGCACTCCAGCCTGGGCCAGGGCACAATATTTTGTCTCTTAAAACTAAACAAACAAAAACCAAAAAACTGGATTCTGACTTTTTGTTTGTTTTAGGTTAACAATACCAAAGCCCGTCATGCCTTCGGTAGGGTACCTGACTATGAGTCTACACTGGCTCCCAGAGTTCCCATAGCAATTAAACTCTAGGTGTCCTCATGGTAACTGGCTTGATAATGTCCATGCCTCCTTTATTTGGTTATTTTCCTCTCCTACTTACCGTATATACTCGAGTATAAGCCGAGTTTTTTTCCGGCACAAAATTTGTGCCGAAAAACCCGAACTCAGCACAAATTTTGTGCCGGAAAAACCTCGGCTTATACTCGAGTATATACGGTATGTTTCTTTACCCTCCTACACAAACTACTTGCACTTAAGTCATGTCTCAGTGTCTGTTTCTTACAGTACCCAACCAAGGCAGTTGACACTGGGGACTGTGTGATACGGACATCATGCTGCCAGGCTGTTGCCTAGTCCAACTTCTAGGAACATCGCCAGAGCACAGAGATCAGGGTGGCATGCTGTATCCCTCATCTTCTGAATTGTTAGTTAAGTCTGGAGTGAAGATTGTTAGTGAAGGTAGACACCATACAAGTCACTTATTCCCACAACACTCTGACTCCTGTGTTTACCTCTCAATTGGTTCAAAATGAGAAAGGAGAGTTGGGAGATCATTAGTTGAGCCACCTGTAACTGTTGTAAGAAGCGTGGTAGAAAGATAGGAATGAGGATGTTTTGTTCAGGATGAGCAAAATCCGGGGAGATGGGGCAGGGGGTGGCTAGATGCTAGCCACTGACCTGATTTACAGTCTGTGAAGAAGGAGGCAGAACAAGTTACTAGGCAGCATACCAGAGTAAGAACTTAGAAATACAGACAAGACTGAAGCCAAATAATCAGAACATGTGAGGATGTTTTGTGATCCTTTTGATGAGACCAGAGCTCGAACTTACTGGAACTAGGTCACTGCAACCAGAATGGAGTAATATCATCCATGCTGATGCACAGCTTGTGGGGCAAGATCTAGTCAAATGCCTCCTTATGAGGCTATGATTTGGTCTGGGGACAGAAGGCTGGGCTATAGCTGGGGACTTGGTAAACCCAGCTGTGGACAGAAACTGAGAAAACAGGCTGTTACTGATTGATTCGGCAATTAAATATTTAAAAGAATGGCACAATTGTTTCTTGTTTGTAAAGGAGCAATACTGTGCTTTGTCAAATCACAGAGAGGAAAAGACCATACATTTCTCCTTTTTCTCAGATTTTATAGACATTAGCCTTGAAGTCCCTCTTACCTAACTTGTCTCCTTCATTTTCTCTGTTAAGGTTCATGAATCATGGAGGAACACAAACTGATTTAAATGACTTAAAATTTGTTTTGATCCAGGCCTGAGCTCAGGCAATCCACCTGCCTTGGCCTCTTAGAGTGCTAAGATTACAGGTGTGTGCCACTGCACCCACCACAAAAAGAGAATTTTTTTGTTCAGGTTACTGGGGAAGTTTAGAGGATTGGGAGGAAGAGCTGAAGAATTTAAGGCCTCAGGGTCTGGAACTGGATTCACTGTCAAGATTTTTCTCTCCATCCAATTCTCAACTCAGTTTGTTACTATTTCTTTTGTTATATTCATTTTATTCTCTCTTATGGCAGACAGGTCTTAAGAACAACTTTAATTCCCCCAGTAGACCTAGAGTAACATATTTTCAGTTAAACAATACCAGCAGGAAAAGATCTATGTTACTTCCCTGAAAAACATTGATTAGTGCTGCCTAAATCTTATACCTATTTCATGGCCCAGTATATAACAGATAATAAACAGTCTTAGATGAATGATAAAGCAATAACGGCTTATGTGACAGACATAGTTCTCAATATTGTAAATGAATACATTTCAGTGTGTGTCTCTCTGGAGATGCTGGTTCATGTGCTCTTGCTTCTGAGAGATGAGTGTTTTCAAGTGTTTTGAGGAAACAGTTTTTCAGTCTGTAAAACTGAGAGCTTTGGTAAATTCAGCAAGGTAATAAAATGCCACTTTTGCTGGTTTCCTGGATATAGTCTGCTTCTTTAGATGATTGTCTAGACTATAATGGTTGATGGAACATGCCTTTCCCTAGTTGAATCTCTACACTGAGAACTTACCTATAAAGTATGTTTTCTATGCCTGGTGAGGTAGCTGATGCCTATAATCTTAGCACTTTGGGAGGCCGAGGCAGGAGGATCATTTGAGGGCAGTAGTTAAAGACCAGTCTGAGCAAGAGTGAGATTGATCTCTAATAAAAATAGAAAAAATAGCTGTGCTTTGTGGCAGACACCTGTAGTACTTGCTACTCAGGAGGCTCAGGCAACAGCATCACCTGAACCCAGGATTGAGAGGTTGTTATGAGGTAGGCTGCTGCCTGAACACTCTAGCCTGGGCAAAAAAAAAAAAAAAAAAAAGAAAGAAAGAAATAGTATCTTTTTAAAATTTACCAAAACTTATCTTCAGGCTTGGCGCCCATAGCACAGTGGTTACTGAGCCAGCCACATACACAGAGGGGGGCAGGTTTGAACCCAGCCTGGGCCAGCTAAGCAACAATGACAACTGCAACAAAAAAATAGCTGGCGCTGTTGTGGGCACCTGTGATCCCAGCTACTTGGGAGGCTGAGGCAAGAGAATCGCTTGGGGCAGTGCCTGTAGCTCAGTGAGTAGGGCGCTGGCCCCATATACTGAGGGTGGTGGGTTTGAACCTGGCCCTGGCCAAACTGCAACAAAAAAAAAAAAAGAAGAGAATTGCTTGGGCCCAAGAGTTTGAGGTTGCTGTAAGCTGTGATGCCATGGCACTCTACTGAGGGCGACAGAGTAAGACTCTGTCTCAAAAAAACACAATACATTGTGAAGCATTAATCATAGTCAGATAAGGTCTTATTGCCTCTATTTCGTACCTAGGAAGATCCAGGAGTATGTTGGATAAGTGTATGTTTTCCAGAAAACAAATCTCCTAGGTGACCCATAAAAAGGGGTTTTGTGACCAATTATGACAGGGAAGCCACTGAATAATTCACAATACACTTTAGTATATTACAAGTTCTGAAAGAAAGAGCAGTAGTGAAACCTGCATGAACTGAAATTTGTTTAACGGTGATCAATAGGATTTTCAAAATTATTGGACCCTAAACCTCTTGCTTGAGAATGTCTTCTCTTGTTCCCTCCTGTTTTCATAAAGAGCTTGTCCCTTTCCGCCTAAGACAATCCCTCCCAGTGTGCCTAGGACCCTATAATTCCCCCTATTCTCAGGAATCTTCTATTTCTTAAATGTTCTAACTTCTTTTCATAGGGGTGGTATCAACTCCTGCTCTTGCTAATATTTAGGTCACCTCGTCATTCCTAATTTGTGTTTTTGGCTTTTCTAATCCCTATATAACTAGTTTCCCATACCTGGTATGGATTATGTTTTCCTGATCTGTCCCTGTCTGATGATGATACATGGAGGTTTTAGAAAATAGGGAATAGTGGGAAGGAGAACATTTTAGAAATAGGCAAATTCTACTTGACTTGAAGTCATCTCAGGGAAAATAGTGGAGATAGGGAGGCGATGGTAGTACACTGATGCCTGAGATCTTACCTAGGCATCACTCTACCAGCAGTTTCCTTTGAAAGCTAATGTCCTCTACACTAGGGGTTGTGGTAAAGGTTTTATGAATGGAGAGATGGTAAGATCACAGAGGAAAATCCATCTCCCTGCATATAAGTGGTTCTCTCTGGTTGTTGTCAGTAAACCACAAGTAAGTCAGTCCTGCCATCCAGTTGCATGTGGTAGGGCTCTGAGTTGTTGAGCCACAACAGAAACCTTTTCTTCTGGGAACAGGTGGGTACAATTTCTTTTGGCTGCATCTATAATCTGTCCTGGGTTAGGACAACAGCTAGTTGTCACTCTTGGTGACTGAGGCCTATTGTTAAATGTCAATATTTTCCCAGTCATCCCTCACTGCTCTGCTATGGCATTTGTCCCTTGGCCCTGGGAGAACAGCCAATTCTTTCATACAAAATAGGAAAAGATACGAAAGAGTACGTTTTTCTCTCAAAGAGTGTTCAGCTAGTAGCAGGTCAGTGTACTCTGAATAATACCCTTTCAAATGGAGAAAGAATAGAATTTTAGAACCATACACTTCTGGGACAATTAGAGATGCTCATTTACTGAGCATGATTTTACAAAATGAGTCTGTAATGAAAAGTAAGCCTTAAAGTCTCAAATTAGAAAATTGTTTTAATTCAGAATATTGCATGGGCCGGACACAGTGGCTCATGCCTATAATCCTAGCATGTGGGAGGCCTAGGTGGGTGGATTCCTTGAGTTCACGACTTTGAGACTAGCCCGAGCGAAGCAAGAACTTGTCTCTACTAAAAATAGAAAAATTGAAGCAAGAGCTATGACACCACAGCATTCTACCCAGGGTGACAGCTTGAGACTGTCTCAAAAAAAAAAAAAAAAAATTATATAGATTGCACAAATGTTTGTATATGTGTGTTAAAGTCTATCACCCTTAAAGTGTTCCATGATGAAGACAGGAGATGAGAATTATACTGTTTGAAATATAGAAAATACTGAGGTTCATAGGGCTGGGCAGATAGGAAATTCCACAAATAAGGATGCCCATCAATCAAGGTGTCTTGATTTTTCTAGAGGTTGATCTGGAACTGCCAGTCTTTGGGTATGCCCTGCTGGGGGAGCTAACTGGTATAAGGGCCATTTGGGGTGAGAGCACTCTCCAGGAGAAGGAATGCCTCTCCTTCACCTTTCACAGGATGAATAGGCAGCTTGGCTTGGGGCTGGGGTGGGTGGAGTTCTTGGCTGGGGCTGGAGGTCCAACTAACTGCCTGGTGTGAAGTGAGGGTGACCTAACCCTCTTCTGACTGTCACAGGAACCCTAGCAGGCAGTTGTTGAATAATCACACCTGATAGAAGAAGGGTATTCATTCTCCTGCTCTTTTGAAGAAGTACAGCCGTGAACATTCCAGGTCCTTCCAAGGTGGAACAAAGCTTGTCCTTTTACACCTGGGTTGGAAAATCAAGCTTCCCAGGCATGGTGGGTCATGCCTGTAATCCTAGCCAAGGATTACTTGAGGCCAGGAGGTGGAGACCAGTCTGACCAAGAGCAAGACCCTGTCTTTACAAAAAAGGAAGGAAGGGAGGGAAGGAGGAAATAAAATACTGCTCCCTCCAAATAGGCTAAATAAAAGTATTATATTCTCAGCTGCATGTGGCAGCTTATGCCTGTAATCCTAGCACTCTGGAGGCCAAGGCCAGCAGATTGCTTGAGCTCATGAGTTCGAGACCAGCCTGAGCAAAAAGCAAGACCCCTGTCTCTACTAAAAATAGAAAAACTGGGCCGTGCCTGTGGCTCAGTGAGTAGGGCGCCGGCCTCATATACCAAGGGTGGCGGGTTTGAGCCTGGTCCACGGCATATTGCAACAAAAAATAGCCAGGTGTTGTGATGGGCACCTATAATCCCAGGTACTCTGGAGGCTGAGGCAAGAGAACCACCTATGCCCAAGAGCTGGAGGTTGCTGTGAGCTGTGATGCCACAGCACTCTACCAAGGGCAACAAAGTGAGACTCTGTCTCTTAAATAAAAAAAAAAGAAAAAGAAAAAAAGAAAAACTGAGGCAAGAGGATCGCTTGAGCCCAAGAATTGGAGGTTGCTGCTGTGAGTTATGACGCCATGGCACTCTACCCAGGGTGACAGCTTGAGACTCTGCCTCAAAAAAAAAAAAAGAAAAAAAAAAATTCTCATTAAAACAATTCAAAATATACAGAAAAACACAAAGTTAAATGAAAATTTCACTTCACCATTTTGACTAGTTACACGGTTCAGATGTAACCTATCCACAACTAATAGTTTGGTATGTATCCTTTGACGTTTTTCCCTAAGCATTTATAGACACATATACAACCGATTGATTATTTGGCTCAAAAAACATTCAAGGTTGAAAATTATTTTCCTTGAAAATACTGAAGGTGAGGTGGCTCATACTGGCAATCCAGCATTTTGGTATGTCAAGGCAGTAGGAACGCTTGAGGCCAAGGAGTCAGGAGGTTGAACAACAACAACAAAAACTTAGCTGGGTGTGGTGTGTGCCTGTAGTCCCTGCTACTCGGGGGCTGAGGGAAGAGGATCTCTTGAACTCAGGAATAAGCTACCATTGTGCCACTGAATGACAGCCTGGATGACACAGCAAGATTCTGTTTTTACACACACACATACACAAACACACACACCCTGTACATATAAATATATGTGTATGTGTGTGTGTGTGTATATATATATGTAGAAGGTATTGATCCATTTAACATGATCTTTAACGTGTTAAAGTTAATTTTGGAATAGTTATTACATGCACAGAGAATGAATTCAAGAGGTAAAAAGAATGCAAGTCTCTTCCCCACCAATCCTTCTAGATAGCTAGTTCCTTCATTGATGGTAACTGTTGTTAATGGTTTACCTTTACTTTTTTTTTTTTTTTTAGAAACAGGGTCTTGTTCTGTCATCCAGGCTGGAGAGGGATGATTATAGTTCACTATAGCCTCCAACTCCTAGGCTCAAGCAATGTTCCCATGTTAGCCTCTCAAGTTGCTAGGACAATAGGTGGATGCCACAACACCCAGCTAATTTTTAAATTTTTTTGTAGAGACTGGGTTCTTGCTATGTTGCCAAGGCTGGTCTCAAACTCCTGGCCTCAAGCAATCCTCCCATCTCTGCCTCTCAAAGTGTGGAATATAGGCATAAGTGACTTTGCTCAGCCTACTGATTTCTCACGTGTCTTTCCAAATACATTCAGTAATACCTGTGTTTACGAATATATGTTGAACCATATGAAACTGTCATTTTCAAAATTGAAAAATCAGAAATTTCACAAGCTTCAACCCAATATACCGTATATACTCGAGTATAAGCCGAGTTTTTCCGGCACATAATTTGTGCAGAGTTCGGGTTTTTCAGCACAAACTTTGTGCCGAAAAAACTCGGCTTATACTCGAGTATATAGGTATATGTATATTATGCATATAATTGTTAGTCATACTAATGGTAGCACACTACAAATACTGTAGTGCACCTGACTTTTCACTTAACAATAAATCTTGATCTTTCTATATCCATATACATAGAGCTGCCTTATTCATTTTTGTGTGTGTCCATTTATTCGTTTTCTTGGCCAACTATCATTACTTTTTTATAAAATTTATAGAAAGTGGCTGGGTGCAGTGGCTCATACCTGTAACCTAGCACTCTGGGAGGTCTAAGTGGGAGGATAGCTTGAGCTCAGAAGTTCAAGACCAGCCTGAACAAGAGTGAGACTGCTGTCAACCATTATAGTTCACTGCAACCTCAAACTCCTGGGCTCAAGTGATCCTCCTGCCTCAGCCTCTCTAGTAACTGGAACTACTGGTGTGTGCCATGATACCTGGCTGATTTTTCGAATTTTTTTTAGAGACTGGGGGTCGCTCTTGTTTAGGCTGGTGTTGAATGCCTGACCTCCTGATTCTCCTGCCTCAGGGGTTCTTGAGAAACGCTAAGATTACACCAGTCAGTCACCACATATGGCAATGTGGTAATGTTCAGTCCACTTTTCTATAGGAACGCACTGCCCTATCTGGTATGAGAAAAGTGCTTTTTTTTCTTTTTTTAACCTCCTTGTCCATCTTGCCTCCCTCCCTGGCCTGGGCCCAGGTCCATATGCTGGGCTTTTTTTTTTTTTTTTTACAACTCAAACATAGTATCCACATTTTCCACACTCACAGTATCCAAATGTTTGCAAGAGCAAATTTGTTTACTTAGGAGTCTGATTACCAAGTATTTCCTAAGAAGTAGGGAATTTGACACTTTCTCACTTCTATTTCATCAACAGTTCTTTGTTACCAAGAGACTTCATTCTTGAAATAAGATTTCGAAGCCCAGTGTTGTTTTTTCCCTTTTCTTTTTCTTCTTCTTCTTTTTTCTTTTTTTGAGACAGAGTCTCACTGTTGCCCTGTGCAGAGTGCTATGGTATTATCATAGTCACAGCAACTTCAAATTCTTAGCCTCAAGTGTTCCTCCTGTTTCAACCTCCCGAGTAGCTGAGACTACAGGTACCCTCCACAATGCACACTTTTTCTATTTTTAGTAGAGACAGAGTTTTGCTCTTGCTCAGACTGGTCTCTGAACTCCTGAGCTCAAGAAATCCACCCAACTCAGAGTGCTATGGTACAGAAATCCACCTCCTAGAGTGCTAGGGTACAGAAATCCATCTCCCAGAGTGTTAGGGTACAGGTGTGAGCCACCACACCTAGTTGGGATTTCCCTTCAACTGATTATTCTCATAAAGGTTTTGAATCATCAGCTGTAAGATATCATTAGAACATGTTATGCAAACAAATGTAAAGCTGTTAAAAATTAAATAGAACAACTTTAAAAAATTAGCAGAGTGTGACTCAGTGAAGAGAAGTGTTAAATATATTTGGAGACCAGGATAATGGGCAAGAAGGCCTGGGGTCACTTTCTAGTTCTAGGACTGAGAGCATATAACTTGACTCTGGGTAACTTATTTGTTTTGCTCTTCTTTGTGCTATTGTCAAGCCGGGCGAATAACAATAATAAAGCAGCCCCTCACTTTTCTCTAGTTTACCTATTTTATGCCTACAATGGGAATTCAATTAAATACACACACACACACTCCAAAATCCTAAATACCAGACTGAAAAGTCGGCTAAATTCCAGTCTGTTTAGATTGTGATATGTAGACTTTACTTCCACAGGTTTTCTGATTTTCATAACCATAATTTACATAGACTTACAATTTTCTCTTACAAAAGTAAATATTTAAAAAATGACATATTTTGAGGTGTTCTGATAAAATACATTAAATTGTTGTAGTAATGAAGTACTTCAACCTCCAGGTCTTTGTTACTTTTTACCAACAAAGTCAGTCTCTCTCTTTCCTCTCCCTCCATCTTTTTCTCTCCCCTCATCATTTTATATAATGCTTTTTTTTCTTCCCCAGTACAAGTGTTGAGAAATAGGGGGTGAAGAACAAGACAGCTAGGGTGCTCTCACACTTGAGAATAGTGTTTTGACTGAACAACGTAACTTTTTTTTTTGCAACCAAGGAAAAGGTCATGATGAAAAGGAAATCATTTTGGAGTAAAGAACTGGAGAACATAGAGAAACCAATGTCAGTCAGAGTCTATGTCTCCACAGTAAAAGATCCAGAGGTGGTGTGGTTGGTGGCCTGGTTATGGGCTTTAGAGCCGTGAAACGTCCAGGTTCAAATGCTGCATTTACCATGTCCAAGCTGTATTACTTTAGTGAGATTTTTAACCTCTCTGAGCCTTAGGTTTTTATTTTTATATTTTTAGGTTTTTAATTTTTATTTTGAAATTTTCATATAGTAACATTGTTTTTGGCATGTATATTTTCAGTTTGGACAAATGCATAGATGTATATCTACCCCTATAGCTATGGTATGGACTGTTTCGTTACTCTAAAGATTTCCTCACGGTGCCCTTTAGTAGCTAACCCCACCCTTTACCCCACTCAACTCCTAGCCACTGCTAATATGTTCTCCCTCCCTATAGTTTTGCCTTTTCAGAATGTCATATAAATGGATTCATATAATATGAATGGCTTCTTTTGGGTTTCACTTCTTTCATTTATAAAACCTTCTTTAAGATCCATTCAGGTTGTTGCATGTATCAGTAGTTCACTCCTTATACCACAAAGTAGTTTCCATCATATGGATATACAGTTTGAGAGACTGTTAATTTGCAGAAAACTGAAGCAGAATGGGGCTGGAAGGAAGCTTAATGTTTCAACAACATTCTGTTAAAGGTGATAAAGTTGCAACCTTGCCTTCCCTCTTTCTCTTTTTTTTGTGTCCTAGCAAGGTTATCCTTGTATCAACATAAAATTGGCAACCTTTGATATATACTTGTGAACACTGGGGTGAAGATGCATATTATGCATCTGGGGGGGGGGCAGCTGAAGGCCTATTGAACTTGTCTGTTGAGAGATAAATATTACTGAAAAAAAAAAAAAAAAGAACTCTTGGTAATTACACAAGGCTCTAATATATTTAGGAATCGGAACATGGAAACTTAAAAGAGCAGCTTGTGCCTATTATTCCTGGTTAAAAAAAAATTGCTAAAATGTAATCAGCATATATGGTCAGGTTTTGACACTTGAGACAATGTCAGCAGTTTCAGATAATACCAAAGGTACAGCATAAGGAAGTAGGTTGCTGAGGGGCCACGAATGGTGGCTCACACCTGTAATCCTGGCACTCTGAGAGGCTGAGGAGGGAAGATCCCTTGAGGTCAGAAATTCCTGGGCAAGAGGGAGACTCCTGTCTTTACTAAAAGTAGAAAAAAATGGTACCTGAGACAAGAAGATGGCTAGGGCCCAGCCCAGGAGTTTGAGGTTGCAGTGAGCACTCTAGATAGCCAGATCACACAAAACAACACCACAATAACAACAAACCCCCCCCAAACCGAAAACCAAACCCAGCCCCTCCTCAAAAACAAACAAACAAACAAAAAAAAAAAAACCAGAAGGTTTCTCCAGAAGGACTGGAGAATTCACAGCTGGTCAAAGTTCATGGTGTTGGATGAATTAGGCACACAAATATTAGATTCTGGTAGTCTCCTAAGAGTAAATTTGGGCTCTCTGGGAATCTGTATCTTCCACAGGCTGTTATCTCTTTTATCATCTCCAAGGCTCTGGCATTTAGAATGATAAGGAAAGGTTTTCGAATGTATACGTGAAAATACACGATTTCGGTGAAGTAAAGTATAAAAAAGGGTGTCCAAACGGTTTCGTCTTACAACATTGGCCTGAAACATTTGGACCCAGGGCACCTGATATCATGGACTTCCTGACCCCAGGAAGAGTTCAGGGAAGGAAAGAGGGCCCCTCTGGGGAGCAGTCCGGAATGCTAGGCACTAAAGTCCACCATCCTTCAGGGCGTGGGTCCCCCTTTGTTCCATCGTGGACGCTCACCCATGTTCCTTGCCGCGAGTCTTGTTCTCATTGCCGCCGAGTAGAAGCACTCTCCTCTCTTAATTTCGCAGCGCCAAAGTCAGTCATAGACAGCCCCAGATGACAGTTGGTGTAGTCACGGACCAGTTTTTGCTCCAGCTCTGTGCAGTGAGGAGAATCTCTGCACTTAAAGAGTATATGCAGCCGCCGCTATCCCGCGTTCGAAAACGACGGCGCGAGCGCGCATGTGCGGGCGCAGACACCGTGCTTGTTCCCTACGGCGTTCCGTAGTGCTCTCCGGGTGAGCTTCACGTAGGCCACGCAGGCGCCCTTGGCTCACCGTTCACCTGCTGCCGTTGTTGTCTGTCGCTGCTGCCGCCGCCGCCGCCGCCGCCGCCGCTGGGGCTGGATGGGGGCCCGAGGGCAGCCAGGGGCACCCGGAAGAGAGAGACGCGGCGGCGGCGACGCCGACACCTGCGAATCGAGTGCCCAGGCTCGCCTTCAAGCGCAAGGAGGAGGTGAGGCCGGGCCTCAGTTGTTCCTAGTGTAGAGAAGCCGCCGCGGCCGGGATTCCCAGGGCTGTCGCCCCTCAGGTCTCATTCACACTCAGGTCCCTAAGCTGCGCCATGTTCAGGAAACTGAAGCAAAAGATCACAGAGGAGCAGCAGCAGCAGCTCCAGCAGGCGCTGGCTCCTGCCCAGGTACGATGGCCACTGCTCTCTTTCCCTAGCTCCCGTCTCCCTTTAAGCCGGTCCCCGGGTTAGAAGATGGGTGTGGGAGGGAGAAATGTAGTTCTTCCGTGACCTTTGACCTCTAACCCGAGAATTCTTCTCAAACTCCAGACCTGGAATGAATTCAGGGTGGCTGAGGTCCTCTGTGACTCTTGACCCAGAATCTCCCATCCTCTAACTCTATCCAGTAATGAGCTGGTGGGGGTGGCTGGATCCGTACTAGCATCTGATTGCTGTTAAGAATTTTCCCCTAACATCCGCCTTAGTGTGGATGAACTTGAGGTTCAGAACTTACGTTATTTTTGATTACTTATCAGAGGTTCCCTCACTCCTCAGAGACCCAGACCTGAAGTGAGGGCGGGGTCGGGAAATCCAGGTCCCGTTTGATATTTGACCTCTAATCGAGGTGTCCTTTCTCCCTGCACTACCTGAGATTGAGTGTGGACCGGCCAGGATCCCGCGGGACTGACTCCTGACGGAAGTCTCGTAATTCCAAACCCTGGTCGAGGGTTGAGGGCCCCGGTCGAGCCTTTCTGGGCCAGGCTGCTTTGCAGGCGCAATGGGACTTGAAAGAGGTGGCGGCGTGGCCGGCGTCCAGCTCCCCCGGCTGTCACGAGTTAGACACTTAGCGTAACTTGGTTGGTCTCCGGACAGGCGGAGGGGCAGACATTCTGAGGCCTTATCGGCCTTGTGCCTGTCCGCACATCCTTGCTTCTGCTTCTTAAAAAGTCTTGCTCTGAGGAGGTGGTTAGGTTTGTTTTTCAGTAATGTTTTTGTCTCAGGAAATAAGTTTCCAAGGCAAAGGGGGCGTGTTAGTAGTGTTAATTTAAAGAAACAGTTTTCTAAGCTCTTACTGAATGTGTTTCAGTGCTGGCAGCACAAGGTTTCAACAGTGAAGATGAGGGCTTCTTTAGAATTTCTTCCCAGCCTTTCTGAGTCTCAATAGATTGAGCAAATAAATCTTGCTCTTAATGTTAGGGTTTCTGGTCTTGGTCTGTGGTTGCAAGAAAGGCTGAGCTTTGACTAATTAGAGGCGTTCCTAATTTTCTAACATATAAACAACTATTGCATCGAATTTATCCTGAAATATAAATTGAAGCTGTTCTCTTTCAATTTAAAGCTTGTGCTTGAGAATAACACCAGGATGTGACACTTGTCACTTCTGTCATTTGAAGGCTTGCTTGTTCGCTTGCTTGTTCTCTTGCTTGTTACACTTGTAAAGTGTAAATGGTGACTGAAGTTTAAATAGTAAACAGTGTACTTTTCATACCATTTGCTAGGTGTCTTTGTTAACTTTACAAAACCCTGTTATTTAAGAAACAATGAGAAACGTTAAAAGTGAGGTAGAGATGAGGAATGTAGGGAAATGGGCATGTTAGTGAATGTAAGGCACTTAGGTTTGGCATTGTATAAAATATCGTTGAGGCGGGATTCCATTTCTAGAAATTTATTTTAAGAAAACTTAGGATGTATTGAAGATTTAGCTACATGACTTTTCATTTAAGTCTTGTTTTAGTTGGTAAAAAACTATCTAAAAATTTCAACAATAGACAGTTGGTTAAATAAATAGTATCATGCAATTGGTTATTTTATGCGGTCATGTAAAAAGGACTTACGTAATTAATAATTATTTTTGACAGTTTTGCTCTGTTGCCTGGGCTACAGTGCAGTGGAATGATCATAGCTCATTGCAACCTCAAATTTGTGCTTAGGCTGGGCCTGGTAGCTCATGCCTGTAATCCTAGCACTCTGGAAGGTTGAGGTGGTGGATTGCCTGAGCTCACAGGTTCCAGAACAGCCTGAGCTAGAGAGAGACCTCATGTCTAAAAAAATAGTCAGGCATTGTGGCGGGTGCCTTGTAGTCCCAGGTACTTGGGAGGCTGAGGCAAAAGAATTGCTTGAGCCCAAGAGTTTGAGGTTGCTGTGAGCTATGACGCTACAGCACTCTACCAAGGGGAAACAAAGTGAGACTCTGTTTCAAAACAAATAAAAAATAAAAATAAATAAAATTTAAACTTATGCTCAAGTGATCCTCCTGCTTCACCCTGCCCAGTAGCTAGGACTGCAGGCATGTCCCACTGCGCCTAGCTAAAAAGGTAAACATTTATTGGGTTCTTACCATTATTTTGCTTAGTACTTTACACAGATTATTTTATTTATTCTCACATAAACCTGTGTACTACTATTATTCCTTGATTATGGATAAAGGAATGAGTCTTAGTGAGGTTAAGAAACTTCCCTAATATTACACATCTAGTGTTAGAGCCCACAGAAAAGTATTAACATAGAAAGATATTTGTGTTAAAAAGACAGATTAAAAGCAGCATGGAAAATGTGATCTCAGTTTTGTGGGAAAGAATATGTGTATATTTATACATATAGTGAAAATAGTTTAAGAAGGTTCTCCTCTAAGGTGTTAGTAAGTTATTAAGTATGCTTTTAAAAAAATTTGTAATGTTTAATTTTTCTTCATGAAAATGAATTTTGTGCATTAACAAAGGTTATTTCTGGTAATAGTAAAAAAGCTAGTTACAAACTAAGATAGATGAGCTCTCAGTTTCTATATCTTAATACTTCTGGTGAGAGAGTGCATCTGGATCAAATAAATTTACTTTGTGTACATAGATTTAAAATAATCCTGTTGGGCCAGGTGCAGTGACTCATGCCTAGCACTCTGGGAGGTGGAGATGGGTAGATTGCTTGAGCTCAAGAGTTTGTGACCAGCAGAACAAGAGTCAGACCCTGTCTCTACTAAAAATAGAAAAACTAGTTGGTGTTGTGACGGGTGCCTATAGTCCCAGTTACTCAGGAGGCTGAGGCAGGAGGTCACTTGAGCCCAGGAGTTTGAGGTTGTTGTGAGCTAGGCTGACGCCAAGACATTCTAGCCTGGGGCAATGGAGTGAGACTGTCTCGAAAAATAAATCCTTTTAGATAATATATGTATTTATTCAGAACTCAAAAGTAAGTTGTTAGTGATCAATACTGATTCTTTTCTGGTTCCAGATCTTTAGCTATTCATAACCCTTGAGGAATGAAAGTTTTAGATGATTGTTTTCAGGGAGTTAGGGCTTTTTTATATACATGAGTTAAAAAAAAACTTTTTGATAATAGTTCTTTTGCAACAGACTGCACCTATCCTTGTTTTCCTAAGTAAGGGATCTTTAATTTGTAATATTATCTTGATGACTCAGGATTATCTTTTTTTTTTTTTTTGAGACAGAGTTTCACTCTGCCCTGGATAGAGTGTCATGGAATCATCATAGCTTACAGTACCCTCACACTCCTGGGTTCAAGTGGTCCTCCTGCTTCAGCCTCCTGAGTAGCTAGGGTTATCATTTTTTAGTATAAATTACTTTGTGAAGGCACCAAGCTCTTAAGGATTTAATGAATTATGAACGGTAGTTACCTTTTACCCACTGAAGAAAATTTGTTTTTCCTTGGTCTACTTTTTGTAGTTTTTTCATAACCTTGCTTGCTATCTGCCATATCTTTCTTTTTCCTGCTTTTGAACTGTTATGGGCTTAGAAGCAAGACAGGTAAATGTCTAAAATTTTGTGTAAAGTAAGGGCAAGTACCTGAGGGATTCTTTAGTGCATTTTAGTGCATTAACACAAAATCTGAGACATTAATTTTGAGTTTTCAGAGGCCTTTATGTGCATATTTCCTGGTTCTTAGCTTGCTTTCCATAAGTGAGATTGCCTGATAGTTTGGTTTTAAGTAGAGTGAGTTGTCAGGTATAGCTAATTCTGGGATAAATGAACCATTTGTATTACAGTATTTGCAAAACTTTACAGCAATAGTAGTAGCAAAATTGTATGAAGTCCTTTAAGGTTTTGAAAGCATTTAACAAAAACAAGACAGCCTTCTAATAATCTTCCAATCATATGTTTTCTCCCCTCCCTCCCTGCCTTTCTTCATTCCTTTCTGTTTTTAATTTTTAGACATGGGGTCTTGCTCTGTCACCAGGCTGGGGTTCAGTGGCACAGTCATGGCTCACTGCAGCCTCACACTCTTGGCCTCAAACTATCCTCCATTTAGCCTCCAGAGTAGCTAGGACTTCCCAATCACTTCTATTTGGTTGATGCTAATCAGCCTTCCCTGATGGATATTATTATTGTTGTTTGTTTTTTGAGACAGAGCCTCAAGCTGTTGCCCTGAGTAGAGTGCTGTGATATCACAGCTCACAGCAACCTCCAACTCCTGGGCTCAAGCGGGTCTCCTGCCTCCGCCTCCCAAGTAGCTGGGACTATAGGTGCCTTCCACAACGGCTATTTTTTGGTTGCAGCCATCATTGTTGTTTGGCGGGTTGGGCTGGATTCTAACCCATCAGCTCAGGTGTATGTGGCCGGCGCTTAGCAGCTTGAGCCACAGGCAGTGAGCCTGTTGTTTGTTTTTGAGACAGGGTCTTGCTCTGTTGCTTAGGCTAGGGTGCAGTGGTGTCATCATAGCTCACTGTAGCCTCAAGCTCCTGGGCAGGGCTTAAGTAATCCTCTTGCCTCAACCAGGTAGCTGGGACTATAGGCACACACTAGTATACCTGGCTGATTTTCCTATTTTTTGTAGAGACAGGTTCTCACTGTGTTGCTCAGTTCACTTTCAACCTCCCAAAGTGTTGGGATTATAGGCGCAAATCACCATGCCCATTCAAAGTGGATTATTAAGTAATCATTTGCCCAACTTTAGAGATAATTTGAAGCCTAGTAACTAATTAAAAATAGTTTAAAAGTTTCAAATTATGAAGTTCACTTAATTTTTTTTTTTTTAAACAATACCTATTTTGGATTTTTAAACTTCTTACAGAACTTTTTTTTTTTTTGAGACAGAGTCACTTTGTTGCCCTTGGTACAGTGCTGTGGCATCATAGCTCACAGCAAACTCTCGGGCTCAAGTGCTCCTCTTGTCTCAGCCTCCCAAATAGCTAGGACTACAGGTGCCCGCCACAATATCTGCCAATTTTTAGAGATGGGGGTCCTTTTCTGAAGGGACATAGCTTTATTGTAAATTTATGTTTACTAAATAGTCTCAACCCTCCCCTACACCATGGGAAGATGAAGAAGGAAGGGGAATCAGGGAACAGAATGAAAAACAAAAAAGGGGGAAAGAAGGTAGTCTTAGTCTTGAAATTGGGGAAAGTATAACCCCAGAGAGACATTTTGATCAGAAGGTACTTTATTTAAGACATGATGAAAAGTTCTAATGATTTTGGTACCTGGAAAATAAAAAGATTTATGTAAAGAATTAACTTCAAGTTACTTTGTTCTTGGGATGTCAAATTGATTTGGCAGTGACTTTCAGTAGTGCTCTGATGAGGATTCATGGCTGTTAGTGCCCCTGGTATGTCAGGTGTGGGAGGGAGAAAGAGTAAAATGAACCAGGTGTTTGTTAGGCTTGTGCAAGAGTAACATCTTGCCTATTTGCGATATAACTTGAGAACCAGGAAATATGTCAAAAGACTTATGAATAGCCAAAAATGTTAACACCAACTTCACATTTCGTATCTAGAGTTAAGTTATAAGAAAACTAAAAAAAAAAAAAAAAAAAAATCCCTGATTTAGAGCTTTCTCATGCTTACTTTGTCTCCATAAATACAGTTATCTAGTTTCTAAACTAGTAACAGGCCAGAATGGAGAAGAGACTTACTAAAAGGAGCATATGGACAGAAGTGACTACTGACCTAGGAAATGTTAAATTATATGCAGTTTTATTTTGGAAGTTGGAATTAGTTAATTGATTCCAGAAAATTATAGATTTAAAATGATTAAACCTCACTGGTGCCTGAAGAGGTTTGTAGATATATATCTATGTATCTCTAGCAATTCTTCTATCTTAAGTGATTCTTTCCATGAAAGTCCCCAGCTAGTGGAGCAGTTCTCAACCTGTGGGTTGTGACCCCTTTTTAACAATGAAAATACATTGTGGCATTAGGAAGGTTGAGAACCACTGCTCTGGTAGAATAAACTTAGGTTAATAAAACTTTGACTTTAATATGAAACTTCCCAGTATTATGAATATCCAAACTTGTGTTATCTTTAGATTATATTGTTCAACCTGGGGTTTATCTTTTTAATTCTTATTTTTTTGTATAAATAAAACTCATTAAATATATTTGATATATTCTAGATTTAAGAGTTGGTAGACATGTTTATCAAATTGTATAGTGAAAGTAGTTCAAGTGGGTTGTGAAATCAGTGTGTTGAGAGCAGCTTTTTTTTTTTTTTTTTTAAATAAAAACACAAATTAGATCAAAATAGTGATCTAAAGAATTTTGGAGAATACTACTTTAAGGGATCATTTCTGTAGTTTATTACAAGTGAATTTTCTCTGAACTCGTAGGAAAAAAAATACTGGAAAAATGGGTGAAGGAATCAGAAGGTGCTAACCCAGATCTTGTAGTATGCAACTTGGGCTAGGTGTGTAAGCATACTGAGCTCTTATATTCTTACCAGGAAATTGTGAATGATGGTATCTGTCTTGCTTACCTTTCAGGTTTGTTGTAAGGATCAAAGGTGATAGTGTATTTGAAAACATTTGTATTTATTTAATGGTGTCTTCAAGGTGCTATGCTGGATGCTGCGTTTGCCTTGAAGGGTAGATATAGTCCCCCACCACGGGGTTGGGTAGTATGTATAGGGTATTGTTACTGCACATAGGAAGGCATTTCTGGAGAGAGTCAGGGTGACATCCGAGTAGAGTCTTGATGGATGTTGAAAAAAGTCATGGTACTGGGACAAAGCATTCAAGGCTTATTATTTCTAATGATGACTATAGTTTTCTAATGTTGCATAATAAGATATCACAACCTTAGTGCTTAATAACCTAGTTATTATTTTAAAGTTCTGTAAGTCAGAAGTCTGGCATGATGTGACTGGGTTCTCTGTTCAGTGTCTTGCAAGGCTAAAATCAAGGTGTTGTCCAGGCTGCATTCTTATCTGGAGTTCAAGGTCCTCTTCCATGCTTATGTACATAGTTGTGGTAGTATTCATTCCTTTCTGATTATAGGAGTGAGGTCTTCAGTTTTTGCCTACCATCAAAGGGGACCACTTTCAGCTCCTAGAAGCTGTCAGCATTCCTTCCTAAGTGCCCTTTAGGCATTTTGATTTTTTTCAGGACAGCAAGAATGCATCTCTCTGCCCTCTGTCCTCTAGACAAGTGGTCCCCGATTGTGAAGACAGCATTAAAGAAACTGGTTTCATGAAGATAATTTTTCGTTGACTACATTGTGAGAGGATGATTTTGGGATGATTCAAGCACATTACATCTGCACCTCAGATCATCAGACATTAAATTCTCGTAAGGATTGTATAACCTAAATTCCTTGCATTGTGGTTTATAGTAGGGTTTGCGCTCCTGTGGGAATCTAATGCTGCCGCTTATCTGACAGGAGGGGGAGCTCTCAGGTGGTAATATAGATGAAGCTTCACTCACTTGACCACTGCTTACCTCTTGCTGTGTGGCCCAGTTCCTAACAGGCCATGGACAGGTATTGGTCTGTGGCCTAGGGGTTGTGGAGACTGCAGCTCTTAGACCCATATTTGAAGGCCTTGTGTAATTAGGTCAGACTCATTCAGTTGATCTTTTGAGGAGCTCAAAGCCAACTGAGTAGCAACCTTAAATAGGCTTTAAAATCCCCTTTTGCCAGGTAATATAATCATCAGAATGATATCTTAGGTTTACAGGGTGAGGGTCATTTGGGTTCATTTTAGACTTCTGCCTCTGCAGTGACTAAAATGGTATTACTTATACTGAAATTGAGGCCCGTGGCCAGTTAGTAATCAGTGGGTGGGCAATAAAATACTGTGAGTCTGAATCCTCAGTTGTCTTGGCTAATAGCTTAGAAATCTGACTTCAGATTTTTTGTGGCTTTGAGAATTAATCAGCCCATGTTCAGTCTGAAAGAACTTAAATCCCTTATATATATACTTTTTTTTTGAGACAGTCTTCCTTTGTCACCCAGGCTAGAGTGATGAGGCGTCATCATAGCTCATAGCCATCTCAAACTTATGGGTTCACCCAGTCCTTCTGCCTCAGCCTCTTAAGTGACTGGGACTATAGATGTGTACCACCACACCTGGCTAATTTTTCTATTTTTAGTAGAAATGGGGTCTCATTCTTGCTCAGGCTGGTTTCAAACTCCTGACCGCATACAGTACTCCTGACTCAGCCTTCCAGAGTGCTAGGGTTATAGGCATGAGTGACCATGCCTAGCCTATATCTTTTTAAAAAAATTTATTTATGTATGTATGTATTTATTTTTTAAATTTCAGATTAATATGAGCGTACAGATGATTAGGCTGAATTATTTGCATTTGTTATGTAAAGTCCATGTTGCCCTCACTGGTATTAAACTTCTGAACCCAAGTGATCCTCCTGTTTTGCCCGCCAAAATGCTGGGATTATAGGCGTGAGCCACCATGCCCTGAAACTTCCTGTTTTGTCTTGGGTGGGAGAGGATAATCTTATCTCTTAGGTGACTTCTCTGCCTAGCACATGTCATCTATTTTGCATTTATTTTTCTGGTTCATCTTTTAGAAGGAGTGTGTGTGCTGGAATTCTTAGATGTAAGCAATAGGATTTGTAAGCAGAGGAGTTTATTTAAAAGATTCAGTACCTTACAGAATTATCTTGAGGGCCTAAAAATCTGAGCTGGTAGCTACATCCAGCTATACTGGGGAGACTACTCTAAAAACATGGCAACTGCCTCCGCTTGGCACCAGCATTGCATCTTCCATTGCAGAGTTCCTGTCTGCATGGTTATATCTCCATGTTTTCCGGATGATGAACTTTAATTTTGTATGTCTATTTTCTCACATTGCTCATTTATGACTAACATTTGGGTGGAGCTCAGGTTAACTGCCCCAGATAAGAAGACTGGGTTAGTTTTCTAAGTTCTAACTTAAGAACTTACAAGAGCTTTCTATAGAAAAAAGGTTATTAAACTTTTGTCATTTTGTACGTGTTTTCCTCCTCCTCCCAGTTAAACTGCTCTGTTTGATTTGTGTGTTTTTTTTGGTTTGTTTTTTGAGACAGAGTCTCACTCTGTTGCCCAGGATAGAGTGCCATAGTCTCTCAGTCTAGATCACAGCACTCTGAAACACTTGGGCTCAAGTAGTTTTTCCTGCTTCAGCCCCCTAAGTAACTGGGACTACAGGCATGCATCACCATGCCTGGCTAATTTTTCTATTTTTAGTAGCAATAGGGTCTCACTTTGCTCAGGCTAGTCTTGAACTCCTGAGCGCCACCTTAGCTTCCCAGAGTGCTAGGATTACATTGATTCCCAGCCTTGATTTGTGCTTTTGATGTGAAAATCTCTTTCCCATTCAGAGATTATTGAAATAGACTCTCATATTTTCTTTTTGTGTTTCAATTTTTTTTTTCTTTTCTTTTTTTTTTTTTTTTTGCGGTTTTTGGCCAGGGCTGGGTTTGAACCCGCCACCTCTGGCATATGGGGCTGGCACCCTACTCCATTGAGCCACAGGCACCACCCTTTGTGTTTCAATTTTTAAGAAACATTTAAATATTTAATACAGCTTAAATATGAAGGATCTGATTTGTCTTTCCTTCCATGTGGATGGCTAGTCCCAGTGCCATTTTTTGAACATCTGTCTTGAAATGTTTGTTTATCATAAACTAAATATGTGTGTATAGTATGTATATGTTTGTACACTATTCCTCATGATCTCTCAGTTCTAACCACAGCAGTATGTGCACTGATTTGACAGACCAGAGTTCCATTTATTCATTCATTCACTTATTTATTTTTAATAAATATTTTAAAAATGCCTTTTATGTAGAACTGTGCAGATTACATAAAGGTAAGATATCAAGACCCATTCTTCTTTTCTCTTTCTTTTTTTTTTTTTTTTGGTAGAGTCCACCATGATGCTGGATATATATTTTTTTTTTTTCTATTTCCTTGCTTTTTTTTGGTTATTGTTGTTGAGACAGAGTTCCACCCTATGCCCTGAGCAGAGTGCAATGGTGTCATAGCTCACTGCAACCTCAGAATTTGGACTGTAGGCATGCCGCTGCCTTAGCCTCCAGAAGCTGCTGGGATTACAGGTGCTCGCTGGTGTCCGGCTGTTTTTTTTTTTTTTTTTTTTTTTTTAATGAGTCGGGGTCTCACTCTTGCTCAGGCAAGTTGTGAACTCCTAAGCTCAAGCACGTCTCACTCTTTAGCCTCCCACAGTGCTGGGATTACAGGCATCAGCCACTGCACCTGGCATCAGGCTGGTCTTGAATGCCTGAGCTCAAGTGATCCTCCTGCCTCAGCCTCTTGGAGTGCCAGGATTACATATGTGAGCCATCAAGCCCAGCCAAGACTCATTCATTTCTGTGTTTAGATCAGTTCAGATCTGTTTTGCTGTGGGTGTAGGAGGGTGTTGAAGTTTAGGCTTTATACTTTCCAGGCTATTTTTAGTCCCCCTTAGAATAGACCTCAGATTCCTAGTTTAAATTTTGAGCCCTTTCTCCTGATGGTTTTTGTACTGAGCATTACAGGAGTCAGACTGTCCTTTACAGAGCTGAAATGACCATCATTTCAGTATCCAGCAATGGTGTTCAAGGTAGACTCAACGAAAGGCTCTTGATTAGAGAGGTGAAGAAGGACTGATTACCTGTACACTTCATAGTACTTTATGTTAGAGCTGGAAGGGAAGTTAAGATGGTATTGATAAGCTTTCCTTTTTTCAAAATAAACTTTTAATTTTGGAATAATTTTAATTTACGGAAAAGTTGCAAAGATAGTACAGAGAGTTTTTATATACCTCTTACCTGGCTTCAGTTTCTCTTACTGTTATCATTGTACATTATCATCACAACCTTATTTTATTTTATTTTATTTCTTAAGACAGAGTCTCAAGCTGTTGCCCTGGGTAGAGTGCCATGGTGTCACAGCTCACAGCAACCTCAAACTCTTGGGCTTAAGTGATTCTCTTGCCTCATCCCCCCAAGTAGCTGAGACTACAGGTGCCTGCTACAATGCCCGGCTATTTTTTGGTTGTAGTTATTGTTGTTTGGCGGGCTGGGCTGGATTTGAATCCACCAGCTCTGGCGTATGCGGCTGGTGCCCTAGCCGCTTGAGCTACAGGTACTGAGCCCACAACCTTATTTTTATATAAGAAGACAGTCCTCAAAAAATTAATTTAGGTAAGATCATATTGATAGTTTTAGTTGGTAGCAGAGTCAGGCCAAGGATCCATTAGTAGTAGCCTGAGTCTTCTAGTTGATTATTTTTGTTATTCTTTTCATGTACCGTATATACTTGAGTATAAGCCGAATTTTTTCTGGCACAAAATTTGTGCCGAAAAACCCAAACTTGGCACAAATTTTGTGCCGGAAAAAACTCGGCTTATACTCGAGTACATACTACATATGGTATTTCCTCCTCCCATCCTTCCTTTGTACCCTCCCTTTCCCCTTCCTTTCTTCCCTCCCTTTATTTTTGGCAACAGTCTTGCTTTGTTGCCTGGCCTAGAGTGCCATGGCCAGCTTGGCTTTCAGCAACCTCAGACTCCTGTGTTTAAGCAATCGTCCTGCCTCAGCCTCCTGAGTAGCTGGGACTGCAGGAGTGTGCCATTATCTTTATTAGAGGCAGGGCCTCACTCTTGCTCAGGCTGGTACCTTATTCCTGATCTCAATCTGTCCTCTTGCCTGAGCCTCCCAGAGTGCTATGATTATAGGCATGAGCAACTGCACCTGGCCTACTCTTTTCTTTTTTTCCATCGAATTCTTTGGGCATGGACTAAAAGAAAGACCTCCTAGTATATATTACACTAGTTAATGTAGCCTTTCTAATATGTGCCATAATTTTTAAATCTAGGCTTCTTCCAATTCTTCAACACCAATAAGAACTAGGAGCAGGACGTCTTCATTTACAGAACAACTTGATGAAGGTACACCCAATAAAGAGGTAAGCTTGGAAATTCTTTTTAAATATACCCCTTATATGGAGCTCATTAAGATGTAATGCAGTTGATAATATAATAGGAAAATAAAAAATAAAAAAATAAAAACAAAATAGAAAACTATTTTGACAGGTCAATTATTTAATTCCTAGATATTTATTAGTAACATAATTAGTCTTTTTTTTCTGTACCTAGCAGTTACAGTTTTATAAAGTGTGTTTCTGTTGAGAACTTTTATTTAAGAGAATATACTCTGGATTTAATATTTGAAGTTTTCAAAGTAATTTGATAACTTGTTAATAACAGCATCATTTTTTTCAACTGGCAAGTGGAAACAGAGAAGTATCTTACTTAACTGATTCCATACAACTAGCAGCTGGCACTGTCATTCATTTTTTCCAAAACTTTTTTTCCTTTGGTGAAATGTAACACAAATTCAGAAAAAAAAGAAGAAAGTATAAATGCATAATTCAGTGAATTATCATGACATGAATCCCCCCAGGTCAAGAAAAGGAGTGATGCTAGCACTTGAGTGTTCTCTACCTGACCCTAAAAGATTACCACTATTCTGAATTTTTTGTGTTGACTTCCTTCCTCTTGTTTAAAGTTTTACCAGTTAAGAATTCTTTCTAAATATAAACATTATAGTCAAACATTTGAGTTTCAGTTTTTGGTTGTTCTGAATTATGCTGCAGTGGACATTTGCTGCACATGTACCTTCTGCATTTCTGTTGGTATTTGGGCAGTGGTTTTATCACTTTAGAAGATAATGATGATTGTTTTCCAGAGTGGTTTTAGAAACTTATATTCCCACAAGGAATTTATAAAAGTTTCAGTTGCTTTACATTCTTTTTGTTTTTTTGCAGGAGTGGGGTGGGGGCAGAGTCTTACTTTTTCGCCCTTGGTAGAGTGCTGTGGAGTCACAGCTCACAGCAACCTCAAACTCTTGGGCTTACGTGATTCTCGTGCCTCAGTCTCCCAAGTAGCTGGGACAAGTAATTGTGCCTGCCACAATGCTTGACTATTTTGTAGAGACAGTGTCTTGCTCTTGCTCAGGCTGGTATCGAACTATGGACCTAGGCAGTCCATAGGTGTAAGCCATGGTGCCCGGCCTTGTTGATTTATATTCTTGATAATCTTTTTTATTTCAGCCATTCTGGTATGTGAGTAGTAGCCTTTTGTCAGGATTTTAATTTGTGTTTGAAGACTAAAAAGATTGAAGATTTTGGCTGGTGCCTGTGGCTCAAAGGAGAAGGGTACCGGCCCCATATATCAGAGGTGGCGGGTTCAAACCCAGCCCTGGCAAAAAACTGCAAAAAAAAAAAAAAAAAGAAAAAGATTGAAGATTTTTCATCTGTTTATTGGTCGTTTGGTATCTTCTTTTGTGAAGTGCTTGTTTAAGTTTCTTGCCCATTTTTCTATTTTCTTACTGAAAAATTTGTAGAATTTTTTTTATTGTTTTTATTATTTGTTTATTTACTTCTTTTGAAATAGTGTCTTGCTTTGTCTCCCTGGCTAGAGTACAGTGGTGTCATCATAGCTCAGTGCAGCTTCCAACTCCTGGGCTTGAGTGATACTTCTGCCTTAGTCTCCCAAGTATCTGGGACTACAGGCATGTGACAGCATACCCAGCTAATTTTTTTATGTTTTGTAGGGACAGGATCTTCCTCTTGCTCAGGATGGTCTCAAACTCCTGGCTGCAACTAATCTCCCTACCATGGTCTCCCAAAGTGCTACAGTTGTAGGTGTGAGCCACTGTGCTTAGCCAGGAGGTTTTTGTTTTTGAGATAGAGTTTCACTTTGTCGCTCTCAGTAGAGTGCTCTGGCATCATTGCTCACAGCAACCTCAAACTCTTGGGCTCAAGAGATTCTGTTGCCTCAACATCTCAGACTACAGGCTCCTGACACAACGTCTGTCTATTTTTAAAGACGGAGTCTCAGAGTCTCGTTATTACTCAGGCTGGTCTCAAGCCTGTGAGCTCAGGCAATCCACCCGCCTCCACCTCTCAGAGTTCTAGGATTACAGGTGTAAGCCACCACTTCAGGCCTGGCATTATTTTTCATATTGAGTGGATAAGAGTTCTTTATTGGATGGATATATATCTTTCTTTTTCTTTGCACTGGCAAGTATGTGTCTTCTTCCATTGTGTGGCTTGCCTTTCATTCTCTTAATGGTGTCCTTTGATGACCAGAAGTTCTTAGTTTTAACATACTTTCTAATTTTTCAATATTTTATTTTATGGCTATTGTTCTTTGTTTCTTTTCTTTCTTTGAGACAGAGTCTCAACTCTTACTGCTCTAGGTAGAGTGCTGTGGTGGTATAGCTCACAGCAACCTCAAACTCCTGGGGTCGAGCAATCTTTTTGCTTTAGCCTTCCAAGTAGCTGAGACTATAGGAGCCCACTACAACACCTGGGTAGTTTTTTATTTCTAGTAGAGACAGGATCTCACTTTTGTTCCAGGTGGTCTCAAAGTCATGAGTTCAAGCAATCCACCCACTGCAGCCTCCCAGTGTTCTTTGTTTCTTGTTGAAGAATTCTTTTCTTACCCTGAAAATATAAGATATCTTCTTACATTATCTTGTTTTATTTTCACATTTAGATCTACAGTCCATTTGAAATGATTCCTCAAAATGGTGTGAAATAGGGATCAGTTTTCATCCCACACAGTATGTCTATCCAGTTGTCTCATCTTTTCTACACTGTTGTATTATGCTACCTTTCCCAGAAACTATGTTCATATTAAGGGGCTTTGTTTCTGAGCTATTTCAGGGTTTACTTTGTCTTAATTACTATAGTTTTATATTAATCCTTGTTCTTAGGAAGGCAGGTCCTCCCACCAGGTTTGTTTCTGTTTTGAATGTCTTGGTTATTATTATTATTATTCCTTTCCATATATTCCATATGCATTTTAGAATATAAATATTTAAGTTCCACAAAAACAGACTCAATATAAAGCACATTGACAACAAAACAAATTTATAAAGATTAGATTGGGATTGCATTAAGTCTATAGGTTAGTTTGAAGAAAGTCTCAAAATTGCAAATCAAATTTTATACTTTTAGCATTACGAATAATACTTTACTAAGCCTTGTAGATTTAAATATGTATATGTTATTTATACATACTTGGTGGCCATAAAGTTCAAGTGCAATTTAAATAGTTACAACTATTTAATATACAATTATTATATGTAACCCTGTATATAGTACTATTTATTGTTCTGTAGGATGGATTTCTAGCAAGGGGATTTTTGTGTCATAGGATTTATGTACATTTAAGAATTTGAAAGATAATTTCAAGTTGTCCTAATGAAGTTTACTTCAAAAAAAATTAAAAAAAAAACCCTTTTAATTAGATGTTGATAGCAAAATAAACAAAAACGACATAGTACAGTTTTTGCGTTCAGAGTTATTGGCATATATGTTGTATCCTTGGTTTGTATATTTAAATGATCAGATAAAGTTGTATAGAGGTACACTGTATAGATCAGGTTGGGTGACTAACGTCTGTAATTCTAGCACTCTGGGAGGCCTGGGTGGGTGGATCACTTGAGCTCAGGAGTTCGAGGCCAGCCTGAGCAAGAGTAAGAGCAAGACCCTGGCTCTACTAAAAATGGAAAAACTAGCCGTGTGTTGTGGTGTATGCCTGTAATCCCAGCTACTTGGTAGGTTGAGGCAAGAGGATCTCTTGAGCTGAAGAGTTTGATGTTGCTGTGAGGTATGATGACTCTATGGCACTCTATCCATCATGACAGAGTGAGAATCTTTCTCCAAAAAAAAAAAAAAAAAAAAAAAGTTTAGAGTATATACATACTTTCCTTTAGATCTTTTCTTTCTTTCTTTCTTTTTTTTTATTTTTTTTTTTTTTTGAGGCAAAGTCTCACTTCGTTGCCCAGGTTAGAGTATGCTGTGGTGTCAGCCTAGCTCACAGCAACCTCAAACTCCTGGGTTCAAGCAATCCTCCTGCTTCAGCCTCCCAAGTAGCTGGGACTACAGGTGCCTATTATTAATGTTCAGCTAATTTTTCTATTTTTAGTAGAGCCAGGGTCTCACCCTTACTCAGGCTGATCTGGAACTCCTTAGCTCAAGTGATTCTCCTGCCTCTTCCTGCAAGAGCACTAGGATTACAGGCATGAGCCATTGTGTCTGGCCGAGATCTTATTTTCTTTTTTGTTCTTTTTTTTTTTTTTATTATTTTATTTATTTATTTATTTATTTTATTATAGATAAAAATATGCGCCATAGATGTGGCCCGACCCATTACCCTCCCTCCACCCACCCTCCTCACTGGCTCAGGCTCTGGGGGTGACTCTCCGCTGAGCCCCAGCCAGAGGCAGCTCGAATCCTGGGAATGGGTGTCTCTTTCTAGCCTCTGGGTTCCAGAGGAGCTTCCCGGCTCCTGGTGTGGTATGCCCATCCTCTCTGCTCTGACCAGGAGACAACCACGCTCGCTCTCTCTGCAGGTGCTTCCGCCCTGAAATCTCGGGGCAGTCTTTCAGATCTAGAAAAAAATAGTTCTATATTTCATATAGAAAAAAATAGTATTTTCATGGGATTTGAATCTGTAAATCACATTGGAAATATAGCCATTTTAACAATACTTTTCATACATTGTTGTGCTATCACATACTGTTTGCTCAATTTAAATATATTTTTGTGTCCATTAACCACCCCCATTTTATCCCCCCCCACCTTGTTTAGCATCTGGTAAC
Organism: Loris lydekkerianus; assembly: GCA_963574355.1. NCBI lineage: Eukaryota > Metazoa > Chordata > Mammalia > Primates > Lorisidae > Loris > Loris lydekkerianus. Next base: position 257 of record CAUYPK010067752.1, on the reverse strand, counting down.
CATCCTTCTCTCTGTCTTCAGAAGACTGACACTTTTAATATTTAACTCCCACATGCAAGATTTTTCTTTCTGTAGCTGGCTTGTTTTAAGGTCACATAATGTTCTCAAGTTCCATCCATGGTGCTGCAAATGACAGAATTTTATTCTTTTCATGGCTGAATAATATTCCTACAATAGAATATTAAAATAAATATTATAGGAAGTTAAAAATTATCTGCTGTAAATAGTAGGAAATGGGATAATTGTCATTTTTTCTA